>JASDQU010436269.1:142481-152683 GCA_032191745.1 Picea mariana | reverse complement strand
CCTCCCAGCCAAACGCTAGGGGTACTCTGCTTCCCCCTTAGCCCCCCGAGCCGCAAAGGGGCCACACAAGCACCAGAGATAAAATAGCGTCTCAGCAAGCCTCCACGGCTGAGCTACCACTCCAATCACAGCTGAGATATACCCAACTCCTCACAAGCAATCCGTCAAGCCACAAGACGGTAAGCGTATGGTTAGGGATGAGGCTAACTTGGAAACAATACCTAGGGGAGATATTCTTTTCCTATGAAAGGAAGAAGAGAGACAAGTATAGAGGAGGTAGGATGCTCTTGAGTACTTGTGAGAAATAATTGGGTTTGATTGTTCTAATAAATAATCAAACTTTGATTTATCTGGAGAATTTTATACAAATTTTTAGTCCCTATGGAGTAATGATTTAGGCTTGGGGGTGACATTAACAAGTAATCTTGGTAGTTCAGGTCTATGGTTGGGAGGAACTAGATTTTCTACTGAGTTTGGTCCTAGAAATTTTGAAGCAGACTCACATATGTTTTTCTTTCTTTGTTCTTATCTGATAATAAGTGACAAATAGTTGCAGTAGAAAATGATTACTATTTATTTCAGAGATGGTTAAGATTCAAGATAGACATTTCTGTGTTCTTTTTAATATTGATTTTGTTACAGAAAGAAAAAATCTATAGAATGTCTGGTTATAATTAAAAACAAATATTTATGTGTTATATTAATAAATGATTTTTTGCAGAAAGAAACATTTATAGTATCAATGGCCATTGTCAATACAAATACTTTTGCATGATTACTATTGAAGGTTTATTTATTGAAAGGATTATCTATGCATTAGTAGAGTATTACATATCTTGAAAGGAATTAATGTTTACAAGCATTGTTACAAGAAAGTAAAGAAATTATAGTATAGATTATGTAATGATAGTCATGCAAGATATTACTTGGTTTATGATTGTTGTCAAGAAGAAGTAAAATAATCCATTGTTATATACAGTAAGGTATTAATAAACAGTGCATGCATACATTATATGTAATGTTTATCTTCCACATAATACAATTTGTATAGAGAACATAAAAAAGATATGTCTTAAATATAAAAACATCTCTATATTTATAGGAAGTATATGATGCATGAAAAACTATATTTTGAAAGACTACAGTGATAACCAAGCATGGTGTTGATAACCAAGCATGGTGTTAAACCAATAGGCTTTATTATTTAAAAAAAAAACACTATGTAAACTATGTAAACAAGAATATTGCACTGTAGAAGCCAAGGAAACCAAAGGGTTTTACACACACATTATCATATATTTTAAATTAGACAGATTCAAGGGTTTTCATTTTGAAACCATGAACCTAATTCAAGGTCATATGGATATAGTAACAAGAATAAAATACAATGGGAATATTTATTCATCAAACGAAACCCTAACCCTAACATTGAGTTCAAGGAAATCAATACACAAATCAGGGGATAAAATAACCAGAACCCATCAAAGTAACTAGGAGATGGGTATTAAACTTTGCAAGTCGTAAACAAAGATGTAGTTACAAACTAAAATGGAAAAGTTAACACAACACATGAGGATCATTCAAATAATCATTCAATGTACATAAAATCCAATATATGAATAATTGACTCTGCGTTCAATTTGTGAAGGTGACGACCCAAGACTGTACTCGTTATCATTTTTCAGAGAATATACTTAGAGGATTTATAAAATGAAACGAGTACCTACAACCATAATTTATCGAGATAGAGTACGCCCAAGGGTTATAAGAAACCCTAGATAGAGGAGTGTATAGTGTTAGAACCATATCCTACGTTGTATGAAATCAAACAAAAATGTATGAGGATAAATGAACCAAACCTTACCTTAGAGATCAATCATCCAACGAGTTACTAAACAAATTACATCGTCATATTTCTTATACAGAGAATAGCTATAAGTAAACATGAGTATGATAATGATGTTCTTATGAGAAAAATAATCGTAATAGTTTCAAATGCAATCAGTTTCTAAATCGGAATATTATACAAGAGTGAAAGTGTTAGAGCACAAGATTAAGGGTTACCAGTCAAGAGTTAGAAACATTAGTTATTATGTTACCTTACAAGAAATAACTTGAATGGTCTACCACTACTTTGTTTTGCTATATAATGACAACGTCAACCTTAGATGAAATGTATAGGAACCATATATATATTAGCTTCCAGAAATATTAAAAAGAATATATATATAACACCAAAGGAAAATGCTTATATATCAAACCCTTGATTACAGAGAAGAATCGTTACTTTAAGCCAACAATGGTAACATTTTCTACAAGTAAGGATAGAAAACCATTGAAACCCTCGAATGAGAATACTAGAGTGAAAAAGACCCTGTGACTTCTGCCTCAATGTTTTAGAAACCAATGAACTATAACGAGGCTTATTCTGAAACTAGAAACAAGACGTGGCTTATTCTGAAACTCCCAATTTGGATAACCAAAGCCAATGGTCATAAGAGAACTCGAGTTCACATTGAGTTCAATGCATAGAGAGAACATGTTTGAGTTAATACTCTTTAATAAGGATGCATTGGGAGCATGGATACAACTATGAGTTATGCATCAAATTATAACCCTAAGTTAGATACCCAAAAAAATGCAAGCTTGTTAATCAATGCACATATGGAAGTATTCCTCTATGAAAACGTTTTCGGTATATCTATATGATCGTTTCCCTTTAACAATAGGTTAAGACCTAATGCGGGAATGATATATTAACGATGCTTTGAATTTTTTAAGCATGGTAAATCTATAATAATATAATTGTAGAGGTGAAATCAAATTGATTTGCAGGCTTATAACTTATTAAAAGAGAAAAGATTATCTTTGCATATTGCACACTGGGTCAAGCTCTTGTAGATGTACAAAGTCTCTACAGTTAGCATAAATATATATGTTAGTTTGTAAAGACCTCAATGAATAAAATTATAACCAGGTGTTGACGGGTTTAAATTTACTCGACAACAACAAGGGGTAATCACCCATACACAATCCCAACTAGACTATACACCATTTGGATTAGGAGACCCATCTGAATTTTGGTCTGGTTGCCATTGTTACTATTTTTAGGATTTTGGATGGTTGCAGACCGATTTTCCTATGAGTGTGTATTGTAAGTGTATATGCAATGAAAAAATGTAGATGAAGACTATGTATGAAATGCAAGATAATATATTACTAATCTACTTTAATATATTCTAGCTAGGAGCAAACTAAAGTAACCAATGAGTTGAAAATGGAACCAAATCTTGCATAAAATCCTAAATAGATAGCTTGAATAGAAGAGCGGGATCAGAAACAAGCGCATACGCATACAAATAACTAGATTAGTCCAGATTACAACAATTCATACATTAACAACTCAAAAAGATCAAGGCATAAAAAATATTTGAAGAAATGCTTAAAACTATGAAATATCACAGTTTTCATAAGAATTAACCCATAAACAAACTAGAATCCTTAGTGTCCATAAGAAAAACATTCATCCTTGCTTAAAATAATTCACCACTTAGATTTTATTCACAAAAAAATAATTCCTTCTTCAAAAGTTGGTCCTGGGGGATTCTCCTTATTAGTAGTCTCGACAATAATACATGAAAATTCTAAAACAACTCTTCGATTTTAGTTGACATTATGTTCCCAAAATAGTTCAGAAATAAACAATGTTTGAAGAGTCAATAATGTTTGTTTATATTCCTCTTTATACAAATTTTAGTAACTCCTATATGACTCTTCGTCTTCTTCTTGAAGAAGCAGTTACAAAAATGGTTCAACTTCTTATTCCTACTGACAAGTGTACTAATAAGACAAAATTGAGGTTTATTAGGAAAAAGACAAAACAAAAGGTAGGTATTGTGCCTTTCTTCAAGGATTTATGTTCCTGAGATATGTTGTCCAAAATTCCCGCTGGTCATACAGAGCTTCAATCCTTTTGTAAGTCAATTGCTCCAACATTGAGTTATTTAGTGCAACATTATCTTCTATATTACTCATGTCTTTAGCCAATGTTGTCATGAAGGCCTGTATCATGGTATGAAACTTGACTGGTTGTAATAGATGTTGATCTATGAGGTTTGTGGAAATGGTGGTGGTGTCTTCCGCTACTTCCCTTCTTTGATTCGTGTTGTTGTGTACTTTGTCTACCAGTTCTTCTGACACCAGTTTTTTCCTGAGTTCATCTAGCTTTGGAAATCGACTGCTTTTGATTAATTCTTGTGTTTCTTTATGGATCCTTCAACATATCACCATAGATATGGTGACTTCCTTATAAAATTTATGTCCTACCTTCTAACAATGATCCAGTGCATACAAATCCATCTTTCTTTCCATCTTTGACGACCAGTATAATTCAGGTGGTGCGTTTGGATTTTCCTCTATCCATTTGTCTATTTTGGTTATGCCCTCACGAATGATGTTATACTGTGTCAGCTTCACCTATATCTAGTTGTTATGATCAAGGATTATTGAAGCTACATTTTGGAAGAGATGCAGGTGAGCGTACATGCCAGTGATGGCTCATTCCAATTCGTTCTTGAATTTCTCAACACTGATTTTGAAGCTTTGAAGGCTACTTTCATCAATTTTGACCTGCTAAAGATTTTCTTCTAGCTCTTTGACCCTTACCTCTTTCTATATATTTTGATGGCACAATATTCATATGTTTTTCACATTGGCGTTCATAAATGCAGAGTTGGCCACAGTTGTTTCTATAGAATCTTTTATAACATCTCTTGTTATGGGGACATGGGTGACAATTGAGATATGTGTTCCTTCTTTTACCGACACTTTCTTCACCTTATCCTGTACAATAATTCCTATCTTGATATCATAATTGAAGCTCCTTAGGTTTAGTACTTTACTCGGCTGAAATTGATCCCATATCCCAATTACTAAGCCATGACCTAATAGATCTGTTTCTACACCAGCAATAGACATTTCTAGAATGTCTATTTCCATGGGATGTGTGTCCCCTCCCCTGTCTTCCCCATATTTATGTTTTCTTTTTTCTTCAATAGCTTTTTCAGATGCCTCTTTAGGTTCCTTTTCCACTTGTTCTTCTATTGCTTTTGCTACTATTTATTTTTCTTCTTGTTGATTTTGTTTTTTCTTGTTCATTTCGTTTGGCCTCTTTCTCTGTTGTGGCTTTTTCCTCCTCTTCAACTTTATATTTATTCTTGTCGGCCTCAATCTTTCGCTTCTTCTTTTCCACATTGTTATTATTTTTTAAAACCTTCTCTTTGTATATCCTCTTTTTACCAACTAATATTTATTCTTCTTCTTCTACATATCCTGAGTGTGTTGAGATGGAAATGGGGGAATATTGCTCAACTTCTTATTTCTCGGCCTTATTCTTGGCTTCTTCTCTTTATTTTTCTTCATCTACGGTCCTTCCTCTTGGTCGACCATTCTTGTTGAAGATGATGTCATCATATGTCTAAGCATTATGATGTACTTCTTCCTCTTCCCAAATATCCATGGTATACTCCCAAGGTAAACCGATCTTGTTGAAATGCTCTGTAACTGTTTTTTTGGTATCATGTCTCCTGTATCTCTCTTCCCTGAAGTGATAGTACATGAGGGTGTTTACTTATGCTTGTTCCTGCTTAGTGTTTTCAAAGAAATACTTTCCCATATACAATGACAGTGGAGGCCAAATTGCTTTCTTTATCCAGTATAATATTCCCCCAACTCCATGTATGATAGTCTTATATGCCACTTCTTGGAGAACAAGTTTGTCAGGTACAAACCATGGAACAAAATTAGGTGTTTTCATTGTGTCATATATTATTATATAAGTATCATGCTCCATGAGTTACCAATCCTCAATTCTTATTATAAATTCCATGGCTTTGTTATTCATGCATGGAGGAGGGGTGAAGAAGATGAACTTGTATAATGGAGCCAAAAAATTCTCACAAATACTTTGATACTCCATATGATATTTGTGTTCCCACAGTATCTTACATTATATGTGGATTGCAGGGTCGAATGGTATCCAACTCCATCCCATATCAGGGTACTTGTGAGTTGTGCACATGATGTCCAGGAGGTATGAGGACACATGGAATCTTGGGAACGTTCCAAATTGGACTTCCTTCACCATAGATATAGTTTCCTTGAGGTTCTCAGATAGGATTTCATATTAGCTGAATGATGTCCCTTCACTTGCACAGTAGTATATTAGAGGCATGTAGGATAGGGAGAATTGTGTCGCATCAGATTCACCATACAATCTACACAACATGGCTACCAAGTATTGGTAGGGTCTTCTTAAGGTGCTCGTGGGATATCCACTTTTAGGTCTGTACTTAAATTTATTATATGCCCTACACCACTTAGGGAATAGGCCCTTAGGTGTGTACTCGAATTCCCTGAAGAGTTTACTATCCATCCTTTTGATACCCTCTTCAATATGATAGCATTTTGCCAAATACTCAGGTCTAAATGAAGCTATGAGTTATTTCCTTGTATTTCATACATATCTGTTGCTTACATTAGTGTTCTTAAGAATCCATGAGATGGTGTTCTCATAGGGGAATATTGTTTGATGTGTTACTACTTTGAATATACCATATTTCCTGATATTCTTTAAAACTTGAAGCTCATTTGATTCTTTGACTTCGGTGCAGAAATTATAATTTTTGAACATATAATATATTTCTCCCCATTTTAATGTTTCTCTGTCCTTCTCTAGAAATCCTGACGTATCATCGTACATGGCTCTAAGTATTTATGTCTCTCATTCTATTTTTTGGGAACTTCTAGAGGGCTAGACTCTAAATACCTTAATTGTTGTTTTCTTTCGAGGTGACATGCTCAAATCAACCACAAAAGATGAGCTTAGTGCATACATTGAGATATAACATGCAATTTCATGCAATTAAATAATTTTAAATATGAGAGGAACCATTGGGACTAATGTTGGACAAATAATCATCCTCTCAAGATGTTTTGGTGATGGTAGGCATGCTTGAGCCACTTGGAAAAAATTGGGAAGAAAAGGGTGAAAACTTCAAGCTTTGAAAGGAAAAATCGAAGGTCTAGAGATTAACTCCTCCGATGCAAATTGGAGAAGTTTGTATTAAGTGATCTGATACATATGAGAAGTTTCTTTAAAAGGATATGATTGGAAAGGTTAATAAAAACTCATCCAATGTGCATTGGAGGAGTTAGTTCTAACTGCTTCGATAGTGTGTCGGAGGAGTTTGCGTCTGAGTCCCCAAAATCCTAAGAAAAATGATGTGGTTAATTGTAACTCCTCCATTCATATTGGAGATTTTAAAAATAACTCCTACGATTTGATTGGAGGAGTTATTTTTAAATGATACGAGTGAGGAAACATGTGGAGAGGTTGTTTGTAAATCCTCTGATCACATCGAAGGAGTTAATAAGAAATCCTATGATGCAGTCGGAAGAGTTACCTAAAACATTCCTGATGGGACTAATCCTATGGATTTTATAGAGAAAGGGTGATGCTTTTTATCATTTTGCGCTAGGATAGAGTCTAGGGTTAGGTACAGATGGAGATCCTTTCAACTAGAGGCATCTTCAAGGTTAATAAAATGTGTAAGGATAATGTCTATGAAAATAAATTGGGTGCAAATGATTGTGCAACTAAAACTCGCAAAGGATACTAAGGAAAGGGCATGATATCAATTGAGGAAAAGGCGTGGAGAAGAAAAATGAAGTAGGGAGAAAAAATGAGTAAGAAACCCTAACCCTTACCCTAGAAAACTATGAAAAGATTCCATTACCTAGAAAGTTGGCACGATGTGGGGGGTGTTGATAATCTATGAGCTAAAATAGAATGGCTTGGCACCCTCTAAGTCTTGGAAACTTGTCTCTCCTCATCTTCTTCGGTTGGATAAAAAAACTCAACTATTCATAGTTTATATAGATCAAAGAGCCTCTTTCATTAAATGCATGGTTGGTAGGATAATTAAGGTCAGAGGACTTGAGAGGAAGTTATACAATGATCATTGAAGGACGTAGTGGAAATTCCTTCGATGTTCATTGGAGAAATTGCATCTAAGTCTTCCGATGACATTGGGGACCTTGGGGGGAACTCCTCTGACATGAATAGGAGGAGTTAGAACTAACTCCTTCAATTCATATCAAAGGATTTTATATTAACTTGTATGAAGGGAATCAATGAGGGACATAGAAACTCCTTCGATGTGAATCAGAGGAGTTGGAACCAACTTCTCTGATTCTCATTGGGAGAGTTAGTTTCAAATTGTGTGATAAGTGACTGTTCGACGAAAAAGAAGGGAACTCTTCCGATCTGAATTCGAGGAGTTAAATGTAACTCCTCTGATTCACATCAGGGGAGTTAGATCTAACCTTACTGAATACTTATAACTTGCTCAAAAATTATAATTTTCAAGTTATTTCTTTTACAAGTGCTTTCTTAGGGTGAATAGGATTTTTCTAAGAGACTTGAGGAAAAGAGCGGTCAAAAATGTCTTTCAAACATAAAAATAAGGGGCTCCATTTTCTAAATAAGATGAAAATAAAGGAAAAAATGGAGGGTTGTAGTGCCTGTCATAACACCAGGTTAATAAAGGAAAAGAGGAAATATTACATGTTGACAAGAGGATATCCTATCAATGATGGAAATCGAATTGAGATTAGAATCATTATATGAGTTTGGATAGAAAGGATACTTAACTTTTCATGGTATCATCATGACATTTAGACAATAGTACCAAATAGAATATAAGTAAATATACTCTTTAATCATTTTAATTAAAAGAGACATTAAATTACGAACAACATGAGATCATTCTTATCTAGAATTTAAAAAAGAAATTGGTTGCAAATTGGTGTCATTACATACGTGGATAATAAATGTAGATTTTGCATGATCCGCATGCACTTGTGTGATTGTTTCTTCAAAATCCATATGGACTAACCAAAAGTGAAGTTTCAACAACAATTGGTGCATTTATGCAAAAAATATCATCATGATTACTCTTAGGTTCAGGTACCAAGAGGTTTCAAGCCCTTTAATATTCAAGGTTGGTACCCTATGTTGTTCCATGTCCACTCAAACATGGGACGCCACACCCAAGTGACATATCTTTCTCACTTGGAACTAGTGGTTACTAAGTTTTATCAAAATCCTCTAAAAGGATGCCATGGGTATGCATAAAAAACATATAAGAAAAAGCGTTGTTATGCTATTTGAATGTATTTTGGAGAATACTCTTTCCCATGGTCTCATTCTTTCACCCATAGCACCAAACTTGTGCATTGAAACTCTCCCCTTGGAGAGATTTATGCACCTTCTTGTTCAATTAGAGAGATATAAGTTTCCAAGGGATAAAAAATGACCCTCCCAAGGAGGAGAAGGATATCCCACTTGATCATCCCAATCCTCTATATTATTATCAACTTGGTATTTTCCATTGGTATACAATTCATCCTTGTTTATTTTATATTTGTGCCCATACTTGTTATATTTATGCTTTCTATTTTTTATTTCCTATACATGGATGATTTGTGAATTTAGTTTCATTATATCATTCTAACATTGGTTCTACTTTTGTTTGAATCCTAAGACAATTGATGAGGCCTATGTGCAAGAACAATATCTAGAAAATATATGCCACAAGAAAGGAAAGCCAAGTGGTTCTAAAAAGAAAGAGCACAAAGATGCTTCCAAGGAGGGGAAGAAGAAGTGGAAATGGAAATAAAAGAAGATGACAACCACTGCACATCCATGCAAGGATCTAAGTAACCACTGTAACCATTGCAATATCAATGGTCACACTAAAGAAAAGTGTTGGAAACTACATCCAAAGTTGAACCGTAAGAACCATTATATGGATGTCAAGAAGAACAACCTCCTAGACACATATTCAAGCAATGAGGTTGTTGGCATAGAGGCAGAACCAGGGTTCAACGATTAACATCGCACCAACAAAACCCTAACTACCATCCCTTTCGAAAACACCTGTGAAGCATGCAAAGTATCACCCAAGGTAGAAGTAGGGGGGTTACAAGATGCAGGTGTCTATAACCAGGCTGGGACCCGATTATGTGATAAGATAACTTCACAAAATATTTTTTTAACACTTAGGAAGTGAACATGCATTAGTTTATTAACCTCATTAACACTGCAAAGAATAATCAAAGTCAAATAAGCTCAATAACAA
>JASDQU010436269.1:109921-122280 GCA_032191745.1 Picea mariana | reverse complement strand
ATTGAAGAAATATGTACATGATGCTAATCATATAATTGACTGGTCTGTGATCCAGGTGGAACCGAAGGGAGAATTTCTACCAGAACCCCAATGCATATTGGACCAAAAGGAAACCCCGCTCCGGAACTGAACCATTTCATAGGTAAAGGTGCAGTGGAGACATTTTGGCCCAGATGAGACTACATGGGAAATGGAGGATGCCATGAGACAGGCATATCCGATTTTGTTTACTTCTATACATACAATTCATGTTAAAAGATAAGAACATCGAGGACGATGTTCCTTTCAAGGGGGAGGGAATTGTAACACCCTGTTTCCCCCAGTTTGTAAAAATAACTAGACTGGCCAAGAACTATGGCAAACTTAGAAATATGAATATGTGATGTGAATGGACCTTGTGGAAAAGGTCGATGAATGTGAATAATATTATGAATTTATATTGCAGGACTACTGAGAGGGGATATGCTGAAAAAGAGACCACGATGGCTGCAGAAAGGTGGTTGAGGGCACCTGGAAAGGTGGCATTAACTTCCACCGACAATCAATACTGTATTTGGACTCCACTGGCCCGGAGAACCAAAAGCGGCTTGCTAGCCCCGAATTAAATGCCTCGCAGGCTGGTAGGTAGATGGCTCCTCAGGAATTAATGAGGGATGGGGAGGTGAACCACCCATATGTAGAGTCGTCAGACCTGACCAGCATGAGGGAAATCGCTCCACACGCAACCTCGCAAGAGGATAAGGCGTGGCGGAGAAGCGATTTGGGGGGAGGCGAGGGGAGAACTCTGGCGATATGTAGAGTGAGTGATAGCAGAGAGGAAGGAGAGTAACCTTCGCTCCTGGTCACTGGAAAACCGAGACGCAGTCTCACTGCATCGTGGTCTCAGCTCGGGGGTGGCTAGTGGTAAATCCGTTGGGAGTCGTTGAGCCTATGCTTGGGTGGAAACAAGCATCCCTCTCATCAGTTACATAACCCCTTGTGTTATTTTCTGATAAGTGTTTTGCCTTTGACATCTTGAAATATATGTATTCTGACAATTATGTTCATAAGCTGTGAAATTGTGAATAATTTCAGTATAAGAATGTCTATATGATATTTTGATCAGTATTGGTAGTTGTATGTTTATAATGGAAAGACTGCGTATGGTTTATTATTTCATAAGTTGTTATTTATATGCGTACTGATCTAGTTCAGACTTCACGTCTGGTTCTCGGGAGAGCGATACCCTTATCTGCCTCAGATAGTACCCTGGGTAAACTTCCCCATAGAGATACCCTTCTCAAAATCCCATCAAGAACCTGGAGAAAGGACGTGAAGGTGCAAGGCCTTAAGAAATCCCTAATAAGTATCGATTCGACGGACGAAATCCCATTGGGAGATCGATGGTCTCTCACGACTGTCAGGTTGGAAGAAGAAATTGGAGTGTTAAGCGCCTTAACCCTGAATAGGTGTTGATCGACGGACAAGATCCCATCGAGAAATCTGTGGTCACCCATGACCGTTAGATTGGTAGGAGAAAGTAGGATGTTAAGGCCTTACCACTTTGTCTTTCTGTGTCTTCGTGGGTAGCGAAGAGATCAGGATTGTAGATCCCCAAGGTCCAAGAGAACATCTGGACCGTTGATTTTTCCACGTCCAGGGAATTGGGGGAGAATGCACAAGTTAGGAACCTGTCTGAGCCGTCAAATCTCGGCTAGAAAACCCGACAGCCGTTGGATTTGTCAAGAGATACCCAAGGGTTAAACCACCTAGTGAATAAGGGCGAAAGCCTCGAAATAGATTTGGGTCATCCAATTAAAGGAGGCCACATGTCGCGAGATTACCCATTTCGGGAAATCGGGAATCCTGGTGACAAGAGGTCAGGACTTTCCATGGTGGAAACCCCAGAGGAGATCTGGACTGTCCGATTTAAGGAGGCCATGTGTCACGAGATTACCTGTTTCGGGAAATCGGGAATCACGAATTTTGGAGTCATGGTGACGAGGGATCGGGACTTCCCATGGTGGAAACCCCGAAGCAGTCGTGGACCGTCCGATTTAAGGAGGCCACGTGTCGCGAGATTACCCATTTCGGGAAATCTGGAATCACGCATTCGAGAGTCCCGGTGACGAGAGGTCGGGACTTTCCATGGTGGAAACCCCGGAGTAGATCTGGACTGTCCGATTTAAGGAGGCTACGTGTCGAGAGATTACCCGTTTCGGGAAATCGAGGATTCGGGAGTCCCATTGACAAGGGGTCGGGCTCTCGCCTTGATAAATCTCGACGGAAGAGAGACTGTGGTCATATGGGAAGAGGTCATATTGACGAATGCTTAACCCAAGGGGCTAATCACCAATTGAGGCTCGTTCATCACTTCGGTGCTTCGGCATTCAGGATACCGAAGCGCATGTTCCCCTGTGCTCTCAAACCCCGAAGTCCAGACTTATAAACCTCAAGATGTCAGCATGTGGTTAGGCTCTGATGAACGGACAGGATCCTCTCGGAGGATCCTAGGTCTGGGATGACCGTCAGATGTGAGGAAGAGAAGTCAGCTTTAAGTTGGGGTGCGAATGCGCATTTGGGTAAGTAGAAAGCAGATCTGGACGATCAGATTCCACCCGCCCAGATCTACAGCTGAGGCTTCATTCTGGAGCCCCATTTCCATTCTACCTTTAATGAGCGCGGGGGGGGGGGTGTCTGGAATCGAACGCGCAACTCTTGAACGGTCAGGATTAATTCGCCTTGATCAACGGTGCTCAAGCGAATTCCGGACCCCCCTTGCCATTCTTCCTTTACTGGGGGGGGGTTCTGGAATGGTGTGGCGTATGAAGTGGGACCCATCTCCTATCACGTCGTCCATCGTGTTGTGCTTCCCTATTGCCACCTGTATTCCACTCAATCGCGCGACAGGGCCCGTTCCTATTGGCCATTCACTAACCCTATTGGGATTTGTCCCTATTGGCCAGTCGCTAGCCTTGTCGGGGTTCGGCGGTTGCAGAGTCGAACGATTCGACATCTCTGTAGCGTCGAGTCGCGAATTATTGAGAGACGCCATGGTTATTTGACCTGTGATCATGACCCACGATCACATGGGAGCAGAGAGAGAGAGAGAACTAGCTTACGCTAGGCCTCCGTAGATATTTCGGGGGCTCTGATTCTGCAGAAAGAAACAAAAAAATTGATTATGGTAGTGGGTATGTGGCAGGTTGTTTGCAGGTCAAGGAACACTGGAATTGTAGTCCTCCTGTCCGAGAACCCACAAGAAAAAAATTCAGGTAAGTATGGAATTGGATGTTGCGAAAGAGATTCCAAGAAATGGCAAAATATGGAAAGCAGAGGCATGGGCTTCAAAATGGGGTGACAATAGTTCCCCGGGAGATGTGAGGACCCGAAGGTCAAATTGCAGGTCTCAGAAATTTTGAGTGCAAACTGTGTATCATGGAAGAGGGTATGATGTCGGATTTTGGTAGTAAATTTGTATATCATAGAGGTTTGGGTGTTGTTTGCAGGTCACAGAACAATGGAAGTGCAATCTAGAGCCCGCCTTCCCGAGACTCCGCGATCTAAAAAGTCGCTAGGCATGGAATGGGTAGCGGTCAGTCGAAGTCACGATATAAAAGAACGAGTGCAAATGTGAACCCGTGAGTCCGCCAATGCGCGTGTTGAGACATTTTTAGAAAAATGATTAAGTAACTAGAAAGAGAAAGTAGAGGGGAAAAAGAAACGAGAATTTGGTTAAGTATAGAAGAGGTAAAGAAGGGCCAATATATTCAATTTTGTAATAGATATTCCATTTCCTGGCAAGATATTTTCTGTATGTTTCTGGAGAAGTTGTATACTTATTGCATATACTTGGAAATAAGTCTGAAGGTGGCGAGCACAGGAAACAATGACTAGAAATTGGAAATTTCATGAACCCGTCAACCCGACGATCCACGAAAGAGATTCCAAGAAATGGCCAAGTGTGGAAAGTGGCCAGACGAGCTTCAAAGTAGGGTGACAAGGGTTCCCAAGGAGATGTGAGGCCCCGACAGTCAAATTGTATGTATCGAAACATTTTAGTGCAAAATGTGTAACACGGAAGAGGGGATGATGCGGGAGTCCGGAAGTAAATTTGCATATCGCAGAAGCCAAAGTGTTGTTTGTAGGTCATGGAACAATGGAAGTGAAATTTAGAGACGATAATTGGTCTCAAACAAGCACCGTTTTTGCAAAACCATCATTTTCTAGTCCAATATTTTATCCACTTATTTGTTTTCTATTGTGCTTGTACCATTAAAAAGGGTGTGAGCAAATGCTTTGTTGAAGATTAGTTTTTATTGCAACTTGTGGGAGTAATTGTGTTCTTGATACATTCTTCCATGACTTTAACATATTAACTTAAGTATTAAACTTCTTGCATTATGGGTTGTTAGCATTAAAGCTTAATAATTGCATGTCTAGAAACAACAATGACGATATTGAATTTTAATATTGTAGTTGATTTCATAGTCCCATTTGACTACAACCACCATATATAACTGATTTATTTATTTTTATTCACAAACAAGAAATTTGGTAATTTCATTAATAAAGTAAAAAGTGCTCAAATAGAGGCCAGGGGATGGACAACTAATAAAATGTTCCCTTTTGGTGTAAAGGAATCAAGGAAGCGAAAGGAAAATAAGAAATCGTTTGGTTAGCAAGGCTGAGATGAAAACGAAATTTCTAGGGCAGGGCCTAGACTGTCACATTGTGATTTGGTCTTGCTATGTTCTATCTGCATTACAGATATAACATAGCATAACGGCTTATCAACTTTAACCTTTTATTTAAATATTTTACCAAACCATCCAAGAGTATCCCTGCATGGGTCATAAAAGCAGAGAAGTCAATTGTTCTCGGATTCCCAACAGATAGCATCCCGCTTGATAATCCTAAGGAATTCACGCCACAGAAGTACCAATTAGGAAGTAGTTTAACAAAAATCTCTCTCGCTTTGTCTTCACTAACCATTGTTTCCTGAATAAGTAGAACGTTTGGTTTAACAAGTGCTAAAAATATTTTGAGGGATAAAAAATTTGGAGCACCCCCCACTCCCCTAACATTTAAAGTTACTACAATCAATTTTTAACCCTCATCAGGGCTTTCCGAGCTCTAAGCCCCTGTGGACCATCTACAATCATAAAACTTGTATTGACTTTAGTCTCCTTCTCTTTTCCTAGCTTCCTAACACTTCTAGTTTTGATAGGGGAAAAATCTTTTTCCAGTCCTCCAAAAACAACCCCTTTCAAGATAGTAGTCTCTCCCACCGAACTGCAAGAAGAACCTTTTTTTTTTAATTTCTCATCCATCGTGATCTTTTCTATGGACTTTGGCAAAAGTTATCCTCCCGAGAAGATTGACAAAGGAGGTCGATTTAGAACATCTTTATAAGAGGGGATAAAATTTAATAAGGAATCATCTATCTCATTAAGAATGTCAGGTATGTCTATCTGTGAACACTCAGGGAAGCTAAGGTATCCTCGATAACCCCAAAGTTTTTTGAAACTAGTACATTTGGGAGAGGAAGCTCATTCGTTAGTACAGTAGGTCCATCCATAATTTTAGGAGCTCAATCCTCCAAGTACACACTGTGCTTAATGCCAGGGTTCAGCAAAGAGTTTGTAAGATAGGTCACACTCCCATCTACCTCATTTATCCTAGACTCCCTAGTCGTGGAATTAAAAGCAAAAGTCGGTCTTCCTAATCCCCTGGAGGCTGCTAGAGGGTGACCGCTCCGAAGATTTAATCTTTCCTCCTTGATCCCAGTGTTTAAAACATTCATCACTAGGGGAGGGAAATCCTCACCAGAGCGTTTAAATGTCCCTCCGAAACTAACAACACCCCCTTCCCCCACAACCTCTCTCATCAGATCCACATGCATCAATGGAAAACCAATAAACCCCCCTCCCGAAAAGGTATCGCCAAACTCCCCTCTCGATACCCTCCCTTCCAAGACCCTTCCCAAAACCACCGAAGAAGAGCAGATTCAATTACGCACATCCAATAGCTCCTTCTATAACCCCTCCCCGCAAGGCTCCCTAATACCCACAGTATTAACTACAGGAGAAGTGGTACATTCGGGCCCTAGCATCATATTAGTGACAATCCTTGCTTGGGAGGACTCCAACCCACAATCCCGCATCCAATTTAAGTCACTTATGGACAGAGAGGAAAAAAAGCTAGGGCACAGAGTTTTTAACCTACCAAATACTATGTCGCTATCCAATGCCGATGGATGCAAGGACTCTGTATTGTCTTCAACTTCTGTATTCGGAGCAGTTCGCTGCATCTCCACCTCCACATCATTTTCCGAGTCAAAACAGTAGGGTGGCATTTTCTTCCGAACCCCGAGACATTGATGCCTCAGGTGCCCCGTATCCTTGCAGAACGCACATCTAAACAGAACCCCAATGTAGTCCATCCTTTGTTGGTACACAAAGCCTCGCCAAACAATGTCCATCTCAGTAGGTAAACCTTGGTTCAAGTCAAATTCAACCAGCAATCACCCCACCCGTATGTCTTGACCTTATAGTAACTTTGAATCAACATGCAAAAAATTTCCAAGAGTGTCACCAATCGCCTTGAAGGCCTCAAGGTTCCAGATAGCTAGCGGACACCCAGGCAACAGTACCCATAAATGACGGAAGTGAAGTTGTTCCTTCTCTGGGTTAAAAAAATGGGTCCATAGCTTCAGCATAAGGATTCCATTGTTAAAAATCCAAACTCTACTCATAACCTCCTCAGCGTCCTCCAAAGATTTGAAGAGGAAACAAAACCATCCTTTTACCAATACGAAGACCTCAGGTGTGTAACCTAGCACTGGGCCCCAAGAGTCTTCAACCCAGCTATGGATGTCTCTGGCCGACATCGACTAGTAACCAAAACGACCCACGAGTGCACGCATGGAGTAAGTGATGACTTCCCTCATCCCAATATCCCGACCGAGTGTCAAAGAAGGCTTCCTTTTTTTAACCCCCCAGGCCTTTAAACCATCAGACTTTTTCACCTCCCCCACATTTATGTGTAAACCCGACCTAGCAGAGTCTTTCCCCTCTGCGCATGTGCCGAATCTCCTTGTTCCTCTGCCCTTAACCACTGAGAGTGTCTTCGACTCTCCCACCACAGTCCCCTCCCTACAACATCCACCCTCTGAAACTCGTAGAGTGAAGAACTCCGTAGACATATTAGGATTATTCTTGTCCCGTGTGACCCCTCCTCCCCCAGGCTTCATCACCACCTCTACAACCCTGTTTGATCCAGACCCCCCAGTAAATCTCTCCTCCGCACAAAATTCTGATTCCCTTGGCACACCACCCTTATCTGTTGAATGCACCACTAACCCTCCCATAACTGAAACCTCACTGTAGAAACCTCCCTCCAAAATCCGCAACGTGGAGGATGTCAAAAGTTTTGTCTCATGTGTTTGATCGTGTGAATCCCAACCTCTCTCTGCTTCCCGAGCAAACAGATCGTTGATGATCTCGATGGATCTTGTGTCCTTCAATCCTCGTTCTATCTCGCCACCTATACCAAAAGTGGTATGAGAAACTAACTATGGCTCAGGGGTAATTACTCTCGCGTCAAACCTTTTTAATAACTAACGGTATGCTCTCAATTCATCACTGTACACCTCATCAGACTTGTGGAGACTCACCTGGCTCCACCAGTGGTCATCGTCCAGGCCAACTCCAGAGTCCACTTCGTCTACAACCATTGATATCGAGTGCCTATCTAGTCAATCTCAACAAAAAGAGTACTACCCTAGTCTGACCCCCTACCCCCCTACCATCAACCAGGGACCTCCAGGCACCTTACTTACACCCCTCCTGAGACCATCGAGGTCCCATCGGCTAGCCTGTGTAGAGCACAACAAGGATGGCCTAATTCACTATCCCAACCTAACTAGGGTTTCATCCTTGTAGCTATCGAAGAATTAAATTACCTAGGACCAACATTCATACTCATGCAACAACTTCCTTCATGGGTAGCATGTCAATAAGAGAAAGGTGTACATTCATTTTGGAATGAGATGGGCAGTTTCCACTTCATTCGATGGGCAGACTCTGTCAATGAAAGTCTTTTCAGAAATAAATGAAAAAATACATCATCCTACTGCCACTTAAAATTAAAATTCTTGGTTGGGAAATAAATGAAAAATACATCATCTTGCTGCCACTTGAAAAACATCGCGATTGACATACCCTTCGTTTCCCAATACCATACTAATAAACCCTAATTGATCTTATTTTTTATTTAAATAATATAAAAAATATATGCTTTCAATTTAAAAAAAGCCACTGCAATTCTGTCAGGAAACTCCACCGCCAAAACGAAAAAGTTGAGAGCACCACAGCCGTCAGATCTGCATTTTCGACAAACTACGTCAGCTCGTCCATTAAATATATCGCTTACCTATTCCCTCCGTTCGGGTCACGACCTTATATGCCCCCGATGAACCTATAGTTGACTGACGTGGAGATGTTGGCGAGTCCACGTCATGTCACTTATGTGGTCCATAACCGTTTTACTACGTACATGTGCTTCCTCCGTCACTGCCGTTATTGTTGACGGCAGACTAACGGGCTCCGTCACACTGCAGACAAAAGAAAGAATGGCAGAACAAGCCATGGGAATAAGGAGCCATGCTGCAACGTCTGTGCGGATGTTGTGATTAACGGGAAAGCGAAATGAGTAATCAGGTGTCTCCGTTACTGCACGTTAATTTGTACAATTCGTTTTTGAAGTGAAAAAACAGTTCCGGATTAAAACTGCAGGGAACCCGAATTTTCATTAGATTTAGCTTCAATTATGCGGTGTTTCGAATTACAGATCATTTATTGAACAGAAGTTGGCGGAATTTAAGTTTTACGGGTGGACCGTATGTGGGAGTGGGAGTGCATTATATATATAAATGTTTATATTTATCTAAGAAAACTGAAAAGCAAGTGTAACAGTAAAGAACGAGCCGAATCTGTAAAAAATGGACACGTATTTTATTGCTCGAGATAGGAATTTGAAGAGAAAGATGGAGATGAAAAGCTTTGGGAGAGTGCCAGACAAATTCGAGAAAAGATGACACAACAAAAAATCTAGAATGGTATCTTATACTTTTATCAGGATTGGACGGATTTGGTAGAGTTGGTGAGTATGATTGGGAGAGAAACCCATTTATTTTTTTTTATAGGAGGAAGAAGAAGTTTTGTTGTGGGACGCCACAGAAGCTATCGTAATCGAAACTTTTGGTGGTAAGCTTTATAAATTATGTGTTAGTTTTGAGTGTGAGGTGGGGAGATGCCATGTTATCCATCTCAATCAATTCAAGTGATACAATTATTCATTGGTATCACACAATATTTAGATTGAAGTCAATGATATAAATATTCATTCATATTTATGGATATCTCGTTCCACTCAAGTCAATGATATAACTTTTCATTCATCTCACACCAAATGTGTTAGATGAATAAAGCAATATCTTTTTAATGTTAAAAAAATGTTATGTGGTTAGTTTTTTAATATTAAAAGATGGGAAGGGGTCGCCAATGTGGGGTCATTTATGATTCCGAACAAAAATAGGAAACTCAACCAACAGTTACGTGGAAGCGATAGAAGCGAGAGTAGAAGGAGAAATGAGTACAGTGAGTGATTGTGTTGATGGTAGTTGGAGATTCGAGAAGGTAGACTTCTTCCCATCCTTGTGAAAGCAAAATGGAGAGGTTGATGCATAGGATAACCTCAAAGCTTTGTGATGGTGTGTGAAAGCAAAATGGAGAGTTCGATGCATACACCAAGTCAAATCTAAATTGAATAAAGGTTTATATAAGCTAAATGTGTGCGTGGGAGGGTTAGGGGGATTATATATATTTTTCTTTCCCTTCCCCTGAATTGATGGTGCATTTGATAGTTATGACATATTAACACTGATATATTAAAATATGTTTGGTTATGCAATGGAGAATGGGTAATCAGTTAAGACTCTTTTAGTGATCCCTTCAACTTATATCTCTTCTTTCAATGTGTGCAATTAAGTTTACTATAATGGGAGAATTATGTTGTGCATGTGTGTTTATTAGCAACATATATGTGGTATATTTTAATGTCATTATTGCTATTTCTGCTCTTAGCTCTAGCAACAAACAAGTATTGGAAATGGTTGGTGTACTGTAGTTGGAGAAGGCTTTGCCTACACTTTATGTAAATCTACATCGATAATGGCACATTGTCATTATAGAAACAAATATTGTGTTTTGTGCAAGATAAAGGAGATTAGAGGGGGATTAAACGATGTGAGCACAAGGTCATTGAAGCACGATGTAGTGAAATGAATTCCATCATCTATTGGAATCATTGGCAAGAAGAATTGGAATCCCTCGAGCTAACATCTAGATGGGTTCTTTGTAGTCTCTGGTTGGAATAATTTCGACCCACCTAAACCTCTTTTAGGAGGTTGTCCCATCTCCTCCCCCATCGAACTCTATGTCCTCTAGGGGCTCCTCTCTCTACAATTTTTCTCGGACCAACGAGGAGGATTTGGACATCTTGTGCTCCTTGAATTGGCAACTAGTGGATGCCACAACTGAATTTGGCTTTGTAGCTCATGTTAAAGTGGAGATGCACTATGAGGATGTTGCAACCAAGACTTAGGTGGGCCTAACTACAAGATCTCTTAAGTGAATAATTTCTAGCTTTTACTACACTTGTATGTTTTTCAGGTATTTTTTTTGTTATTTCATTATGTAAGGTAGTGCACTTGTCAAGGTTATAAAGGTTGCAACTTGAAGGTAGGGAGTATGAGGTTTTGAAGGTTCTAATTTTGTATTACATTGGTCACAACTTTTTCTAATATAAAAATATATATGTTATCATGAAAAGAAAATTTGAAAGACGAGTAAACAACAATTAAAATTTTTATTGTTATTGTTATTTTTTAAACATGCAACTTTTTCAAATTGTTATTGTTATCTTGCAAGGGTAACCAATTATTCATTCATTTATTCCATCGATGTAGCAATGAATTATAGTCATTAGAAAAACAAGAGTTTATGTTATCAAAGGATGGTTGAGCTTGTCCAAGAGGATAAGGGTAGGCAATTTTGAGCTAATTGCAGAGAGGTATTAAATTAGAAGAGTTTGTGTCTATTTGTCGATCCGATGAGGAATTTAGATAGTAGATATAAATGTAACTAGAATAAGTGTAAAATGTAAGAGTGCCATAAACAATGAATGAGCTCTTTAGCTACACAACATGTCTTCCTTCTTTGGAAATCTTTGTCCTTAAAGCTTGACAAATAAAGAGTAGCTTGTCCATATAACTTCTTCTTACTAAACTTATTTAATTTATGGTCAAAGATGATTATATGCACCTACTCAATTGGATAATAGCTAGGTGTTTATAAACTAACATAGAAATGCAACCTTTGTTAAATTGAAAAGCAAACTTTGACTAAATCATCATATTTAAAATCATCATATATGGAATGTTGTTTTGGCATTCATTAAATATTAAATAATAAATATCATAGATCCTTTCAAATTTTGGCCATAATTTCTAAAGACAAAACAATATATATAAAAAAAGGTATGTAAAGATGTATCATGATCACCAAATTTTATTGATTTCATAAATAAATATGGTCGCTTAGAATGTCCTATATTAATATAATTATTTATCTAATCAAAACATATTATATAATTATGTATCTTATCAAAACATATTATTTTAGCATAAAAACTATTCACGTGTAAAGACAAAACATATTATATAATTATTTATATTATCAAAACATATTATTTTAGCATAAAAACTATTCACGTGTAAAAACATTACAAAGAAAAAATTGTAATTTTTATAATGTTTTAAATACATAGATTTTTAATTAAACTTTTTCTAAATATATATAAAAAACAAGTAACTTCATATTTACTATCTATATTTATATTATAATATATTTTTTCTATAAAAATAATATTTTTATAAATTATTAAAACTAAAAAACCCTTAGTAAACTCATAATAAAATGATAGTTAAATTTCCCGTAAACATTTGAGAAAACATATAAATAATTTATTAAAAAAAACAAACAAACTTCACTATGCTCATTCACATCAACTCGTTTAAATTCAAAGATTTTAGTTTCTTTTAAACCTTCACAATGCTATATGAAAAAGATAAACTATAATAAAAAGATAAACTACAATTAAAATGATTGAAAAGTTTAACTATATGAAGTAAGAGTTAAACTATAAAGTATAGTTAAAATGATTAAACTAATTATTAGTGGAATATCAAACCTATTTCCAATGAAAAATTAAGTTTTGTGATTGACCTGGTACAACGAGTTAATGGAGAAGCATAT
>JASDQU010436269.1:84269-97357 GCA_032191745.1 Picea mariana | reverse complement strand
ACTGGGTTAGGGATCCTTGCTCAGAAAGGAAGGGATCAGACTGCCCTGTTCTCTGTAAACCTCAACCTCACAAGTGTGCTAAGACAGAAATAAGGCTCAAGGCTCCTGCTTAGAAATAAAGGAACTAGGTGGCTTTGTTCTCTGTTAGATAGAGTTAATTGTTTTCTGCATTACTATTTTCATGAAAAGAATGTTAGCACTGAAGTCTCTGTTTGAGAGTAAGGGTCTTGTTCTCTGATTGCAGAATAGTTTCTCTTTCCCATTGCAAGTGTTATTTTAAATGTAATCTAAGATTCTTAGATTGATCCTTAAAGGTTTGCAATAGGGAAGTTACTTTCCTGTGATTTAATTCAGAACTTCAGTTTATTTGAGCAAGTGAGATTAGTATAAGTTTCTTTACTACAACACTAAGCTGCTTTTGGAATTGAGCATATATAGTGCGTGGTTATCTTTGAAATAAAAGACTTCCCTGGGTTGATAATTTATGTTTCACTTGGTTGTTTGAAATCAATTAAGCAATTATAGTGACCAACAATCCCTAGTTCATTAGTCCATGCCTGATCATTCGGCCAAGAGCCAAATCGACGGTCGTCATTTCGGTGTGTATAGACCTATAGATTCTAATGCCCTGCTTTTTTGTGCATGGATGATGAGTGAAGGATAATGTAAGAGCCCAAAGTAATTTGTTTTTAATACTCTCTATATTTTATACAACCTATAAGAGTATTGGGTTCTTACTCTCTGTATTAAGGTAGAGAAGGATGATGTGCAGAGAGTATTTATTGTGTTGGACCTCTGCGTATTGTTTACCATTTATCTCTGTGAATAGCTTAATACTCTTTGTGTTTTATACAACCTATGTGTTTTGATCTCTGTGTTTGCATTGGGCTCTTCATTTTATAACACCTCTGCATTTTTTATCTCTACCTTTTCCATGGTCTTTGCATGTTATATCACCTCTGCATTCTAAATGATCTCGGGATTTGATCATTGTGTTTTATTAATCTCTATGTTTTCACCCTTAATTACCCAGCATTCAACCCACTCTTCTTGGGATCTTACACCCAACGATTTGTATTTATTAATTGCACAACAACTCCATCATTTACTATATGATTTGGATACATAAACACTACAAAATCTGTGGCTCCTTGCAAGCATTCAACCACGAATTTTTCCCTTTGCGATTTATTATATTTTGATGGCGAATTTACTCTGTGTTTTCAATACATATTGCCTACAAATTTTTCCCTCTACGATTTATTATATTTTGATGGAGAATTTACTCTACATTTTCAATACATCTGGCCTATGAATTTTTCCCTCTCCGATTTATTATACTTTGATGGCAAATTTACTCTGTGTTTTCAATACATCTGGCCTAGGAATTTTTCCCTTTGTGATTTATTATATTTTGATGGCGAATTTACTCCGCATTTTCAATACATCTGGCCTGTGAATTTCCTCTGCAATTTATTACATTTTGATGGAACATTGACTCTGCATTTTAATACATCTAGCCTGTGAAATTCCTCTATAATTTATTACATTTTGATGGAAAATTCTACGCTGCGATTTTTACTGTTCCATTGACTGCAAACTTACATTATTTTACTTTGTTTTTTGTGCAAATTTCAATGCGATTTTAATATATATTTTACTACGAATTTGGTTGGGAAGCATCCACATTCTTAGCACTTAAATTTCGCTTAATATGTATTTTTAGGCAGCGATTTATGTGTAGCATTTAGTGATGGGTAGCGAGTCCTTGATGGGTAGCTTTTTATTGTGCTAACAACAATTCTATTTTTATATCGTGTTGCTATGTCAGTGATTTGATTCTATATCCTCTTGTATTTATTGGGCAGTGGTTCATGCATTAATTAGATAGAAGTGGTGTATTAATGAACATCGTACTTGTTGACATGCGTAATAGTTCACTTTTATATTTAGACAGCATATATTTTGACATTGTATATTTATGTTTATATCAGACAGTGTATTTTTAGACAAGCGTAATGTAAAGGGTATATATAGACAGAGAATTGTTAATGTTAATGGACAATGTTTATTGTAGACAAGTGTGTTGATATTGTTAAGTGCATATTAGTTTACCTTTATGATAACTTATGATAATAGTAACCATTTGTAATAGTTCACGGTCTTGGTCATAGTTGGGACACTTTTATGATAATGATAACATTTCTTATAGTTCACTTCTTCACACTTAGACACCATGATGAATGGATAATGGGTTGGTTGGATGGCAAAGTCATTTCATAGCTGGAAAAATTTTAATTTGAGCAATGTCACCTTGCGTCTTGTCAACTGTTGCTTGGGTGTGTGGGTGTATTCTTCACATTTTTTGTTAGTTTATTCGGTCTCCTAGCATGTCGGTGAAACTTGGGTTAAGGGTCCCGGTAGGTTATGTTGCGCCAGGATTACCATCATGCCTATAGCCTTGGGATGGTATGATTCCTGATGAGGGGATCATTGCGCACCCTGATGGATAGATGTGAATGATAACTTGGTTGGATTTTGTGCTTTTTGATGTGGGCGTTCGTTCGTTGTAAGGGAAGTTGGTGCTTGGTTGTAACATCTTAACGCGTTCTGATTTTTCACGCCACAGAGGTTTCCAGTTACTGGCTGTCAAGGTCGTTGTGTTGGGATTGTGGATTTTTTCCCTTATCTCGTAGGTGTTTTTGTGTTTGTGTTGGGCAGGTAGTCATTTCTATATGTCCTTGATTTCTACATGTTTCGCCCAGTTACTCGATGTGCTAATGTGTGAGTTGGCTTTGTCTTTTGCTTGACCTACGTGCATGGTGTTAATCATCTAGTTGTGTTGTTTAACTATAATCATTGTTTTCGTCATGTTTTAAAAATAAAAAATTTCCTTTGTGTGGCGTCGTGTGTAGTCGTAACGAAAGGATCATTACAATCAGACAACACTTGTATACATATCGACCTAGATATCTTGAATCCCTCCATAGATAAACTAATTGACCACCTGACTTCTATAGTTCCACCAAGAAAAACACTCATGAAGATACTCTCTAGTACCTGGGTAGTCGGGTGGTACGACTAAGGGCACGGTCTAGCCTCCTTAGTTAGTTCCTTGATATATTGGGTCGAGTACTACTGTTGGACCCCACATGCATATCTGAGAGTTATATCATAGGGAAAAACCATATCCATAGAAACCCTAAATACCCTAACCCTTGAGACAAAAAAAAAAAAAAAAACAGAATAGACAAGATCTACTGTCATGTAACTTTACCTCCTCAATTTTGGTTGCGAAATTACTACACATTTTTTGTTGTTAAGAATTTGTGCCTTTAAACACTGTAGTATTATTCAGATCGAAGTATGATTTAGGGGCCTTCCCACACTTTTATTTAATACATATCCCATTTGATTCCTCTTTTTTTCTCGATCGCAGTGATACCTATAATTTTTTAGCCTTTTTTTCCTATGGTCCCTCTCCCCTTCCACCCCCCTTATTAGGGACCTATCTCATTGGATTCGCCTTTTCACCCTGATTGTTGTCATAACTATCATTTTCAACTCTTTCTTTGACCCTATGGATCCACCCATATTTTCTTCATGGATCCCACCCACAAAGAAGAAACCAATCATAAATTGAGTATTGATCTATCTGTCCTTCAAGAGAGAGTAAACAAGAACATTCTGGCCATTCATGAAAAAATATACATCATATAATACCAGCTCCATAGCACCATTGGTGAAGTCAAAGACCAGCTAGGTAGCCAAAGTACTACAGTACATTCCACGCTCCACCAATTGATGACCAAATTCCAAGCTCCATCCTCCTATGACCCCCTTCTCTATACTGAAGGTTTTGAATCCAATTAACATATCCCCTCTCATTCCAACTACCTACCTCATCACCCCTATCTTCCCAGAGTCGAGGTAAACAAATTTGATGGATTGGATCCACAAGACTGGGTTACTCAAATGGAAGATTTTCTCTCCCTACATGGTATCATTGATGAATTAACCATCCTTCATTATGGAATTATCTATTTGGATCCATAAATATGGAAATAGTGTCACAATGCATGCCAAGGGTATGTTTCTTGGTCACAATTTGTTGTCGAGTTGTATGAATGTTTTTAAATGGACACCCATGATTTAGGATGTCTGACCAAGATGAAACAATCTGACACAACAAAATATTTTATTGTTTCCTTTGAGCACTTGGATTTTCAAATAGAGGGCATGACAAATGATTTCTTAAGAGAATGCTTTATCAGTGGCCTTAAGGATGAAATTCACGCCTAGGTCATCATGTTTCACCCCCTGACTTGGTTGGAAGCCACTAAGTGTGCCAAGGAATCAAAATAGGTCATTTTGGCCAAGAGTATAAAACTTACTTTTTTCCCCTTCCTTAAACCCAACACACCCGCCCCTCAGGCCAATCCTCTCAAGGTCCAAAAGTTAACATGGGAAGAAATGATTGAACTCCAAATCAAAATTCTTTTATGTAATTGTGATGACAAATATTTTCCCGGGCACAAGTTTAAGGAACAAAATATTTTTATGGGCATTTCAAAGGATGTTGTTGAAGAGGAAGTTGAAGTTCCCCCTATTGAAGAGCTACCCCTTCCCGATGCTACTACTCATCCTACTGACCCACCAAAAGTTGAATCACTAATTTCATTACATTCCCTCATGAGATTCTCTTCTCCTCAAACCCTCAAACTCATTGGCTATATTAAGCATAGGAAATTTGTCATCCTTGTTGACAGTGGCAGCACCCATAATTTTATTCATCATTGCATTTCCCAGGAAATCAATTTCTATATTTGTGTCGTCAACAATTTTCAAATCACGATAGCTAATGGTGGTTCCATGAAATGTGGTGAGCATTGTGAAAATGTATGTCTTCAAATTGGGCAGTACCACCTGAAATATCATATGTTTTCCATTGATATGGGAGGTTGTGACATTGTACTAGGTGTTGAATGGTTACGCACTTTGGGATCCATTCTCATGGATTTTAAGGAATTAACCATGCAATTCCAATAGGAGGGAAAACAATATCCCTTCCAAGGCATCAAAACAGTTTCCCCTGATATCATTAGTTCCCATAGCATGGAAAAGAATCTAAAAGATGTTCATTCATGTATTATCTCCCAACTCCATTCTATTCAAGAAGTTGAGACACTCTATGTGTATCCTAACCTCCAATATCTCATATCCAAACACCAAATTGTTTTTCCACTCCCTAGGGACTTCCCCCTTCCCATGGTGTTCATAATAATTCCATTACACTTATTTCGAATAGTCTCCCTCCCAATTTTCACCCTTATCATCATCCCTTTTCCTAGAAGAATGAAATTGAGAAAATCGTGCAAGAATTGCTTGAAGCAGGTGTTATCCATCCTAGTACTAGCCCCTATTCTTCTCATGTGGTTATGGTACTCAAGAAAGAAGGTACTTGGCGTATTGTTCCATACTTTCATGCCCTCAATAAACTCACCATCAAAGAATAGTTTCTCATTCCTGTCATTGATGACCTCCTAGATGAATTGAGCAATGCCCAATACTTTACTAAACTTGATCTCTAATCTAGATACCACTAGATCCATATGAAAGAAGAAGAAATTCCCAATATTTCCTTTAGAACTCATGAGGGTCACTATGAGTTCTTGGTCATGCCCTTTGGCCTTTTTAATTACCCATCAAACTTCCAAAGCTTCATGAATCATGTCTTCCATCCTTTTCTCCATAATTTTGTCTTAGGTTTATCTGATGATATTCTCATCTATAGTAAAAATTGGACAACCCATCTTGCCCATGTGGATCGAGTTCTACATCTCCTCTCTCAGCACAAAACTTTCCTCAAACAATATAAATTTTCCTTTGGAGCCTAAGAAGTGGATTACTTGGGTCATATTCTTGGAAAGGATGGTGTAAGGGTGGATCTTAATAAAATTGAAGCTATGCAGGACCCCCCTAAAACCACAGGATCTGCACAGGATCTTCACTAAAACCACACCAAGGCTTAATCAAACCCTTTGTTTGAGCCACAAAGGACTCCGGGTTTAGGGATTTGGAGAGTCCCAATATATCCCCACAGCTCTTGGCAATTACCGAAATGCGAATTGTCAACGAGGGTTGACCACTCCAATGCACACTACCTATTGCCACTAAATTTGAGAGGCTTGAGCGAATGACCCAACTATCATTCCCCTTGCCTTATGATTCCCCGAATTTTGAAATGGTCTCAATGTCCCATGGAATGCATGATCGATGGCCTTTCGGGTCTCCACGTACCGAGAGTTCGCGATTCTCGATCCCAACTCACTTGCCGCACCAATTCCTGAATTCTGAAATAGCAACCCTTTTTCAGGATTTTGTGTACTGGGGGTTTGAAACTCTTGGTTCCAAAAATCACTTGTCTCCTCTACTTCTCGGACCCAGAAATGTCGAAATGTCGGGATTCCATTCCAAAGACACTTCACATTTTGTGACTTCGGGGGTTTCATTGCAAAGCGCCCTGGCTCATTGTCATGAGGGGTTCTTAAATGTTGAACCCCGAAATGCCAAAATTTCACCCTTAGCAATCCTTTTCGCGATTCAGGTTTTTAGAGTGACCAAGGATTTTTCTCGGCACTCCAAACTTATGGATCCTGAATTTCTGAAATGACCTGACGGCTCACACTGATCACGATCAACAGTTCACGTTGATTCTTGATATCAGGGTGGCGAATTCATCCAACTCCTAACCACCTTGCATCTCCTTTGGATCCCACAGTCCTCGCGACTTCGCGAGTTTTCCACAGAGAATTCTGACCACCAGATGCACTCCTTAATGACTTATCTCCAAATGACTCATCGTTCTCCCTCCTAAACTTAACTTCTATGAGACGATTTCATTCTTTGTCTCCCTTTGAGCACTCCAAAGGTGTTATCCTTCCTGAGCTTTCACTTGTAAACTCAAGCTTCCCAAAAGGATCCTTGCTTGCACTCCTTGCAACAAATCTTCAAAGAACCTCTGGTTATTTGAGTCTCTGACCCTGTGCACTCCTTGCAACAGTGGTCCTTCAACCTTCCTTCTAGATTTATAAAATCCAAGGCTTCAATTGGCCTGCACACACCTTGCATGGCTCTGTGCTTCACCTGCACTTCAGCTAGTATGAGAACAACGTTATCTCTCCTGAGCTTTATGAGATAAAACTCAAACCCTCGTCAAGGCACACCTTGCAGACGTTCGCTGCACTCCTTGTGGGAATTCTTAAGAAGAGAAACAATTGAAACTCATTCTTCTCCTTTCTCAGACTTCATACACTCAAGATGAAATCATACACATAACAGAGCATTGAAACAAATGCATACAAAGAAACAAAGCAACTGTAAACATACCATTTAGAAAATGTAAACAGTAAGCATCACAACACCATGAAAATTGATTCAAAGATTCATATATTAGCTCAAGTGCTTATGTACATGGGTTCTTCTCTACAGCTCTACTACTTATGAATTCTGAAAGATCATCAAGTTACAATGATACAAGGGTGAGGGTGTCTATATCCATTTTTCCTCCTATGCTTATAAACTGTCTAATCTAACATTCATACCTACCTACTTTACATTAACAGACTTAAATGCCTAATACATCGGGCAGATGAGAGTAATCTCTCCAGATCTGTTCATATCTCCAAGACATAAATGTAAGTACACCTTTTCCTAGCTATTACATTAATGCTTCAAATTTCAAAATTTAAAACATTTTCATAAAAACGTGCTCCTTTTTCCCATCTGCACATCCAGCTGTTCCTTTGGCTAGGCACGTGCTTCAGCTTTGGCTTTGTACGATGCTCCTGCATCACATTTGGGCCAATCAATCTATGAAAAGGAAATGTTGGTTATTCTACATGCCATGGATCTATGGCATCCTTATCTATTGGGGCAACACTTCCATATTAAAATTGATCGCTAGAGCCTCAATTATTTTATGGAACAAAGAATTTCCTCCTAGGAGCAAAAAAAAATGGGTAACCAAGTTATTTGGATATGATTACGAGATCATTTACAATAAGGGAAAAGAAAATATGGTCATTTATGCTCTTTCCTGAAAATATGAAGAAGAAGGTTCTATGTTTTCCCTCTCTTTTGTTGTACCATATTTTCTACAAGTTGCTCACCAAGAATGGTTGCAAGATCCCAAAATCTCTTGCCTCATCCATCAATTGCAAGAAAATTCTTGATCTTCTCTAGGCTACTCTTGGAACAATAATGAGATTTTCTACAAATGTCTTATCTATTTAGGAAAATAGTTGCAACTTAAATCCACAGTTATTCTTGAGCTTCATCCTTCTCCTACATCTGGACATTCAGGGTTTACCAAAACCTATGAAAGGGTCAAACATTATTTTTTTCGGGATGGTATAAAATAGGAAATCTGCATTTTTTTGGCTGAATGTGATGTCAATAAATTCCAAAAGGGAGAAATAGTCAAAGCCCTGAGCACACTCGAACCCCTTCCAATTCCCCCTTCTATATGGTGGGATATTTCTATGGATTTCATTGTGTGAGTACCTAAATCTGGAAATAAGAAAATCATCATGGTGGTGGTTGATCATATTTCCAAATATGCTCATTTCTATGCTCTACAACATCCCTTCATCGCATCCACAGTGGCTCAAGTTTTCATGGATAATATATTCAAACTTCATGGCATGCCTCATTCTATTGTCTCTGACCGAGATCCCACTTTCACCAGCAATTTTTGGAAAGAATTGTTCATGCTATAGGGAACCCAATTGCATCTCAGCATAACCTATCATCCCCATACTGATGGATAAACTGAATTTGTCAACAAGTGTTTGGAAACATATTTGATATGTTTTTCATATGAGAGGGAAAATCAGTGAACTCAATGGTTACCCCTAGCTAGATGGTCGCACAACACTTCTTACTATACAACTACTCACATGACTCCTTTTGAAGTAGTATATGGAAAACATCCACCTTCATTTCTCTCATACATGCCCAGTGTCTCAAAGGTTCAGGTGGTTGACCAAACTCTTACAGTTCGAAAGGATATTCTTCGTACCCTCAAACAAAACTTAGTCATGGATTAGAATCACATGAAGCAACAAGAAAATCAAGTTTTCTTAGAACATCAATTTGCTAAAGGGGACCAGGTGTTTCTTCGAATTAAAAATTATAAGAAGAATTCACTCAATGTTTACCATTGAACCCAAAATTTATGGTCCTTATATAGTTCTCAAGTGAGTGGGATAGGTGGTCGATCAGTTATCTTTTCTCAGTAATTCTAAGCTCCATCTTGTTTTTCATGTATCATGCTTAAAGAAGGTGATTGGAACTAAGTGTCAAACTTAAACCATTATTCCTGAGTTGGATGAAGAAGGCTCCATCTATTTTCAATGAAAAGAACTATTGGACCAGCGTGAGCATCGTCTCCTTCAACACACCATTAAGGAAGTGTTAGTACAATGGAAAGATACAACTCCAACAGATGCCACTTGGGAGCCAACAACCATTTGCAATCATTTTCTCATCTCAAGCCTTGATGGCAAGTTTGTTTTTAAATGGGAGGGAATGTTAGGGACATAACCTCCCTAACCCATCACATAGTTAGAATAATAAATTCTTCCATGTAATAAAGGCCAATATTAATAAGGCCTAGTAATAAGGAAGAACAAGTCAAATGTAAGAAGACCTAATAGAAGCTTTCGCTTCTAGAAGATATTCCACTAAATTGCTATTTTGTTAGATATATTTAGTATAAATAGGAGTCGAGGGAATGAGAAGTATTGTCTTGACAATAATTTTAATAGAGTGTTTCTCTTCTGGAGGTTATCACTTGAAGAGGAAAGTGAACATTCTTTCCTATCAATAAATATATTATTTTTGTGGTGTGTTTCATATACTATGTTGTTTTGTTGTTATTCTCTGTTGTATTTTTGTTTTTCTATTATTATAATAGATCTAGTGCCTTACAAAGAAAGTTTAAAGAACAATAATCAAAGGTCTCAAATTTCTGTTCTGGCATTGATGGCGAAAGAGAAAACGCCCTCCAGAGGAAATCCATAGGAACGAAATAAGGGAACTAAGCCACCATATGTAAATTCACCATACGGAAAGCCACCATATGAAAAGACACAATAAGGTATGACACCTCCAAAGTTTTATGCTAGTGTTAAAAGGAATGATTCATGTCCTTACTGTGGCATGTTTGGACACTATTCTAGAGATTTCTTTAAAATGAAATATCATGAATCCAAGCATAGAAACAAAAGGCACACTGGTCATTTTGTTGTTGGAGGAGAAACAATAAATGTTGAGTTCAAAAATATTAGATTATTTATTTCATATGATTCCTTGTCTGCTAAAATAGATGACTCAAAAGCATGGTTTGTTGATTCTAGTGCCTCCATACATATGTCTTGTAGCAAGGGCTAGTTTTAAAATTATCATGAAACAAATAATGGTGCAAATATATATATTGGAGATGAACACTCACATCAAACTAAAGGATATGGTGATGTATCTGTGACATTACCAAATGGTTGTGTTAAAAAAAATCAAAATATTATGTATGTGTCTGGTATAAATAAAAACTTAATCTCATTTTCTACCATAAGAGATCAAGATTTGAAGGTAGAATTTTTAAAGTCACGTTCTGTGGTAAAATATATCCAGGATCATTACAATATTATTGCAACAAGAATTGGATTCGAAGGTTTATACAATATTGATGTGAAGAACAAACATCATCAAACACTAGCATCCACCACCATGACAATAGAATTTTTATGGAACCAAAGGTATGACCACCTTAACTACCATGATTTGTTACTACTTCTAAAACAAGGAATGGTAGAAGGATTTCCTTTGATTATGAATGAATATTTTTCATGTGAAGTGCATGGATTAGGGAAGATGCATAGAGAATAATTACCTACTCATACAAATAAAATAAAAAGAGATATCTGTAAACTTGTCCATACATATGTGTGTGGTCCTATGTAGAAAAGATAACTTGGTGGAGCATACTATTTCTTGATATTTAATGATGATTGCAAAAAATATACATGGATTTATTTTCTGAGAAAGAAAAATTATTTCTTTGAATATTTTAAAGAGTTTAAAAATATGGTTGGGAAGAAAATAGGAAAATACATCCACATCCTCCAATCAGATCAAGGGGGAGAGTATACATCAGTTGCATTTGTCAAGTGCTATAAATACCATAGGATTTTCCAATAGTATACAGTGCCACATACTCCACAACATAATCAAGTAGTTGAGAGAAATAAAAGAACCTTAGTGGAATGTGCACGGAGCATGATAAAAGGTTAAAATCTTACAAATGGTTTTTGGGTGGAAGCTATTATTATCATTGTTTATTTGAAAAATATAAGTCCAACTAAACTTTTAGAACATAAACTCCTTTTAAATATTTGTATGGTTATAAACCAACAATAATCCATTTAAGAATATTTGGAAGAAAAAAAAATTCTCATGTTCCTAAAGTGGATAGGAGAAAACTAGATGCAATTTAATCTATAAAGTGCATTTTTATCGATTATTGTTATGATCAAAAAGCATATAAGATGTTTGATCCTTTCACACATGAATTTTTTGCAAGTAGAGATGTGTTATTTCATGAGAGTACAGATGAAGGCCATAAGGTGTAAATTTATGATGCATGACATATTCTTTATGATCATGATGTCAAAGAAGAATAAAATGATGAACATGAACAAAAACATGAGGAAGAACTCAACAATATGAACTCTACAAGCAGCCAAAGTACACCAAGAGGAGGAGAATATTCACCACAAAGCAGAAGAAGAGGTGAAAGTAGTGAAGCACCAATGAGGTCATCATGCCAAACTCAACTACTTGGGTGTGTGCAAGCTAATTATGGTCTCTCATGATGAGTTATTGGCAATGCAAATATGGAAAACAAACAGTATGTTAACTTGAATGGATTATTCAAGGTACTTTTACAATCAATCTGAATATGGTGTAAGAATATGAAACATAGGAAATGGATTTATATTTCCAAATATACAATTTTTATTCATAGAAATTGTGAATAACTATGTCAAATTTGATTTTTTCTAACAATGCTATGTTATTTTTCCAACAAAATATAAGGTATATGTATTTGTCCGTGTAGGTGTTGAGTAACATAATGATGGAATTTCATTCCAAAAACTTTTATACTTGTAGAGAACCCGTTGTTCTAGTGTGGTGTGTTTTTTGGAAATTTATAATATTAATTCTATATTTTTTAAATTATCAAAGTCAATATATCCTTGAAATTACAATTTATTTTTTTTTGCGCAGGCTAAGAGGGTCTTAACATGATCAAAAGAATTATTTTTTTTAGATCATAGATATCGGTCTCCTTCGGTGCGTCATATAACTCATTTGAGAAGTGTTTAATCTAAAAAAAAGTTATAGCATAAATAAGAGAGGTACATGTTCTAGGATTTTGATATATGCGAAGTCAAATATAGATTAAAAATAGTAACAATATTAACTAAAAAAAATTGTATATTTGGAATCTACATAGATGACTCTATCTATGTCTATAGTTTCTTCAACAATTGAATTTTTTATCCTATGGAAAAATAAGATCAAAGACATAGATATAGAGAGGTATTCACAAAAATGGAGGTTTTTATCCATTTTCATACTAAACCACTAAGTTTGTCATCCTGAACCTAAAACTGAGGCAACCAAATCAACATACATGTTGTAAATCCTGCCCAAAAAAATTGAATTCAAAAGAACGTGCACATGCTCTAGGAATGCACACTTGTTCCTAATAGTTCACATGCTCTATAGGAACATGCACCTATTCCTAAGAGCATGCACATGCTCCTATAAGATATTTGTTATTTTCCATTACCCCCTCGCTCCCTATCTCTCTCTCTCTCCTACATGCACTCCTCTCTCCTAAATGTAATCCCACTCTTTGTCTCCCTCGCACTCTCCCTCTCTACCCCCCTTGTCTATCTCCCTCTCTCTCCATCTCATACTCCTATACATGGTAATACCTAGACATGGAAATCTGTAGA
>JASDQU010436269.1:67713-84249 GCA_032191745.1 Picea mariana | reverse complement strand
ATATTCGCCAATATTTTACAAGATTATATAATTGACTAAAATATTCGCCAAAAAATTATATATACATTTTATATTATTGATAAAATAGCCCTCAATTTTTCCTATGTATCATGGGGATTCGCCCATTTATTATACATATAAATTTAGGGGGGGTTCTTAAAATCACCCCTGCTCAGCAAGTGTGCTAGCCAGAGATTTGGTTAAACGGTTTCTGCTCAGACAGGAAGGAATCACAACACCTTGTCTTCTGTAGATTTCATTTACCTCTACAAGTGTGTTAGCCAGGGATTGGATTAAGGGTCCCTGCTCAGAAAGGAAAGAACCAAAACATCCTGTTCTCTGTAGACTTTCATTGATACTAGCCAGAAACTGGGTTAGGGATCCCTGCTCAGAAAGGAAGGGATCGGACTGCCCTGTTCTCTGTAAACCTCAACCTCACAAGTGTGCTAAGACAGAAATAAGGCTCAAGGCTCCTGCTTAGAAAGAAAGGAACTAGGTGGCTTTGTTCTCTGTTAGATAGAGTTAATTGTTTTCTACATTACTGTTTTCATGAAAATAGTGATAGCACTGAAGTCTTTGTTTGAGAGTAAGGGTCCTTTTCTCTGATTGCAGAATAGTTGCTCTTTCCCATTGCAAGTGTTATTTTAAATGTAATCCAGGATTCTTAGATTGATCTTTAAAGGTTTGCAATAGGGAAGTTACTTTCCTGTGATTTAATTCAGAACTTCAGTTTATTTGAGCAAGTGAGATTAGTATAAGTTTCTTTACTACAACACTAAGCTGCTTTTGGAATTGAGCATATATAGTGCGTGGTTATCTTTGAAATAAAATACTTCCCTGGGTTGATAATTTATGTTTCACTTGGTTGTTTGAAATCAATTAAGCAATTATAGTGACCAACAATGATGATGCCTATTAAGGATTCTCAATATTCTTTTCTTCTCAGGGTTCTGGAGACTCCCTATTTTTCTTGAGTCACTCTCCTTATCCAACTTCTTTTCAATTCTTTCTAGGCTCCACATCAAATTTAAGTTGAATTCTCCCTGTTGATCCCTGGATTTCATGAGATTTTTGTTATCTACTCGGTTAGTTTGGGCATATTTTTGCAATCGATCAATAATTTTCATCATATGCCCTTCCTTATCTATCTCTTCTCCATGTCCATTGGAGTTCAATCCTTCAACTCTCATATGGACATCAATTCCTTTTGCTTCATTCTCGGAATTGGAAGCAGTATGTGCCTCTTCCATTTCTTTGCACTTAGTGGAAAATCTATTCGGTTATGGCACTCGTTAAACTTATGTAAACACAATGTGAAGACAACCAGAATTTGTTAGGCCGTCATTCCTTAACAAATCCCGCAGCATTCATAAACAAATCTGATTCAAGACAATGTTCAGTTTTCATTCTCTGTGATTCTCATTCAATCAAGAATCCCCGCAGATTTATTCTTTCGGAGCTCTGCTCTACTAAGTTTTCGGGCACTAGACCCTTTCTCTCATTCCCCAACCCACGCGACCATGGGTCGTGACCAAGTGATAGATCAATAAGTGCGTACTTAGGCCTTGGGCCTTTGGCTTCAAAAGATTTCCAAGCACCACACAATGATCTCTCGAAGTTCTGAGTTACTGAACTTCTGCAGTAGGGTGTATCAACCGTCCACGTCTACTCAACACCAATGGCTAAAACTTGCTGTGGAACTTCAAGCTTGTGAGCTTCGAGACTTCGGAGCTTCAGATTTTCGGAACTTCAGAGGATTTCACATCCGCATACCCCCAATGCCCCGAACCGTTAATTTTCGAACACTCCCATGAAACTTTTGTTGACGTCATTGCATCACATCACTTATGCTTTTCCAATTGCGGGGACATGCAATGGTGGTTTGGAGTAACCCGCCTTTCATCCCGCAATTCTTCTGACGCTGACACATAAAACCCCGAGAAAACTATGGTTTGGATTGCGGGACTACCTTGGAGAATTAATTCCCATGCAACTTGGGTCCCCGCAATGCCTCCTCACCATCAATATTTATTTATCGTGATCAACTCCAGTGTCGGTCCTCTGAATTTTAACTATGTTATTCAACCTTAGGGCCCACATAGTACATCTATAAATATTCTGGGTGAGGGCACATGGCAGGTATAGGAAAGGTCCACGTCACCTTCTAGTGACGTCATCATGACTCACCACTTTGGCTCTTTGGGCTTCGGGAGTTTCAACTCCTCTACCCTCGCTTTTGCCCGAAGCACTTTTCCCCGGAGTTTACGATCTACCGACGCGTGTCCTTTGCAATGGACAGTTGCGATCTAATTCGGCTATTTCGCTTTCTCCTCGATCACAGAACTTCTGAAGTGTTCTCTCTCCAGAGTTGTGGATATCGCGCCACTTGTCAACCTAGATAGGACGACTGTCGATCCTTGCGCTCAGATCCAATGGCTTGAGATTTGTTTCCACCTTCACACTCTCATTTTCTTTCCTGGACACGTATATAACGGTCCAGACTCCTTCCAACAACAGATCTAACAACTGCTATCGCTCCTCCTCCTGAGATTTGTAACACAGCCAAGGTAACTTCTTGGCACTCAGGAAGGTTCTGAGGTTCGAAATTAGTTCCTCCAGACACAATTTCCACTTGAAACCTCGGGTTCAATGACCACTTATCCAACCCATCCAGGTTCGACGTTGAAACCTTGGCTCTGAACTCGAATTTTGTCTCTTTCGACAACAATTCACTCTGAAAAGTTTGTCTCGTTAACCACTAGCATGGCCCATCTAGGCTCAATGTCAAAACTAGGCTCTGATACCATATTGTAACATCACCGGCCACCCACAGGATGGGCAATGCCACCACACGGAACATTCACATATATACATAGATATATAACATGCATTTTAATCAATTAAAACACTTAATCACAATAATCACATAATTATTGTTACCATTCAGATTATAATGTAATAGATAGTAAATCAGATATGCAATGAAATACATGATAACATTTAAGCATCACAAATCATGCATAAAATACATAATTCATCACATAATTGATACTTATCTTTTATCCGGAGTAAATCCACCAACTACATGCAAACCTTCCATGAACCTCCCAGCATTAAACCACGCTACTCATCATGCTCAGTAGTGGGTCACCCCTAAGCTGGGACTAAGATCCACCCTGGTCAAGGGAATCCTAGACTAGGCTGAGGTTATAGGAAATTTCTCAGTGCAACTGGAAGGATTCTCTCCAAGAGCCTTCTTACGCACACTACTCACAGACTCTCATTCCCCACATGCATGTTCCACCCAGGAGTATACACCTTCACTATCACATAGTCCATCGACTGCTTCACCTCCCTTTCTGGGTCTCAGCAACATGTCGAATCAGGAATTCTCAGAGCTCCGTAGTTGGTGCTGGAATCTCTCTGGAAGAAAACCACTTCCCAACAAACTCCCTCACCTGGAGAGAGATGCTCACAGGCCTAACAACCTGCCTCTTCAACCACGGGCCTGACAACCTGCTTCTTCAACCAGTTTCAACACATTGAGGACAACAACAAGGTTCAGTAAGGAAAAAATGACAACAAGCCACACTCAGTCCAGGAACTGCATGGCCACAACAACCCACAGTTATGACGCCACACGACTCAGGTAATACACAGGACAACAACCCAAATGGTTAAGGCACGAACTTGGATTTGCAATGTGGATAAACCTTGGTTCACAGGACACACAGGTCGGCCTTTGCCTCCCCACTAGTTTCTTAGATGTGTGTGGTTATGAAGAGGTCCAATGCAGAGGTAAAACGGGTTCAGACTGAGGATGCGTCGGCTTCTCAGGAAAACATCGCAGGTTGGCCTCATGGTTTCGAGTTTCAGAGCTTTGTGAGGTATGAAGAGATCAGATGCAGAGGCAACACGGTTCAGACAACGAATGGAAGAATGGAGGAAGAACCCCCAACATGAATTGACTCTTCAGCTTTAACTACATGTGCCCAGGTCGACACTTTTCTTCCTAGAGCTGCATGCATTACCTGTTTGCACACGTTGGAGCTACATGTGTGGCCTCTCCCAGGACTTAGGATAAAAACATGTCTTTCACACATCTTTGGAATAATAATTAATTATTATTCTCAAGGAATTATGCCCCTAAGCTTAGCCCCTCTTTCCAACCTTTTAGCCCCCTTTCCCTTACCCACCTTGTGGAAGCTTAGTCCCCCATCACTCTTTCTTCGTGGTCAGTCTACATGCAACAATGTTTATATTTTATTAATGATTTTGCATAATTACATATACAAAACAGACTCTTGGCCTTTAACACTTAGGCTCTCCAGCCTAATAAACACATAATCCCACCAACTTATCAACACTCAGTTCACCAACCTAAAAAAACATGTTTACAATTCATAAATACAACAGGGGCTCGTCCTTGGGGATATTACACTATAAATCTTGATTTTTTTCACTTCTCTTTACTATGTGATTGTTCAATTTTCAAACAAAATCTTGCTATCAACCGAGGTCTAGTTAGGATTCTTCATGGGAGAGTTTGGAACCTCGCTTTTTCTAGCTAGACGTACATATATAGACAATAGAAATAATGAATATGACCCTCACTTAAAGCTCACAAAATAGACATGAATGTGTTGATGATGAATAATGAAAAACCTACAGTGTGAATGAACCAATCTACCACAGATGAATATGAATTGTAGATGGAAATAAGATTGCTCTTGAGAGACCTCGAACACCACCCTTCTCACAATCGGGTATTGATGCACGAACCAAATAACTCACTAAATTATCTCATTCATATTTACATTTACTTGATTTTACAATGTTTACTAAATAACCTTTGTTTTCTAAGTTGCATTGTAACTACTAAGTCTTACACCCATTTGTTGGTTCAGATCCATTTTTGGCTCACAACCCCCTATATTATTTTTTACTCCAACATCTAATGCAAGAAAAATAACATGGGGCCCCTCCACTTATTTTTTATTTATGGACCTTTATGAACTTTATTGTACATTGTCTTCGTTTACTTTGAAGTTTTTTTTATGGAGTTTTTCCCATTTTGTCTCTCTCTAATCGTACTAGGATTCTTAAAGGCTTGATTTAATCTTTCCCTCAACTTCAAAACACGTTTTTTCCCCCTTAGAAATTCTTCCAAAACTCGTGAAAATTTTTATTTTTCACATCTCTCAAAAAATTGATTGCTTGCACCATATCATACTCAAACTTGATTTTTATGCGGAATAGGATGCATCACACCTCAACCATTTTGGGTTGCAATATGTCAAATTGCTCCAAATTTGTCTTTATTAGGACAAAGGGAAATTTCCAAGAAAAATCCTCTCCATCCACCTTGTCATCATATTCTTTGAGTCTTCTTTTCCTTGTGTTGTATCACATGGAACAAAAAATTATACTTGCACGACACATCACATGGACTCAAATTTTCCTTCTCTCAATGTATCACAAGGAAAAAAAAATTGTGTGTGGTTTTTCGCATGGATAAAAACTTTCACCTTGCATGACATATCGCTTGGAAAATCACTTTTGGTGTGATACATCACATGAGATGAATTTTTTCTCCTTTACGATGTATCGCATGAAAATATTTTTTGTGCAATGTGTATCGCTTCCTCAAAATTTTCTTCACCATTACAAACTTGTTATCGCTTCGCCATAAATTTATTTTTTTGCGACACGCTAATGTGATCCTTGATGTGATAGGTTTTTAAATTTTTTAAAAAGGGTTTTAAATTACAAAAAGGGATTTTTCAAATTATATAACAACGCCTCCTCTCACTTTCCCTTCACCTTTCTCATGTGAACAATTTTCTCTGTTTCCTCGAGCCTTCACATGGACTACACTCCAAGCCAAACAAACATATAGAGAACAACTAACCACCAACCAACATCTACTAGGTACACACTTGCCTCAAGGGTTTAGTTTTTGTTTTTTTTTCATTAGTTCTAATGATTTTTTTTTCTTTTTAAAATGAATCCACCATGGCTAATAAATATTTTATACCTATCTACCAAAAATCTTACACGACCTGGTTGATAACTTTTCCCCTCACCACCAAAATGCTTCCCACCATCCAACCAACTTTCTCACTCATGACCTCAATCGATACATTTCTGATCCTCATGCTCACCCCCTTCCTATCTGTCTATTATCCAAACACCCTCTCAAGGTTTGTTACTTCCACTGAAAAAAAATTAGGGTATCACATCACATGGCCCAAGGATAGAATTTGACAGGTAAATTTCCCCATCACAATGAAATCTAATCATAAAATACAACCAACACTATACCTTACTTGTCCTCAAAGATATTTCAAATGCAATTTGATTATAAACACCAAATTTAATTGGTGAAATTGATTCAAAATCCAAACCCTGGTTTCACCTTCCCAACTATGTTCAAGATTCAAATAGACCATCAAGGGCACCATCCATCAAACATAATGACTTCCCCTGCCACTCTTAGCATAGACTAGTAACCTTCCACAGGGATCATAGAGTGCATAAAAAATAAGTGTGGTTTTTATTTCAAAAGAAAGGATTAATAGAAAATCATGAAGCATTTTCAAGGATCGAATGGTCGACATAGCTAGCTTATCAAGTGAAAAACCATACCATCCATATCTGGTTGAGGGAAATCACACAATATCATTAATGGGAATTTTTTTCTTCCCTCCTATTATTGTTCTCTTTGCAAATGTCAACAACATAGATTAATTTTTTGGGGGGGACCTTCCAATGGTTTTTGTGTTTATATTACATAAATCCTTTTTGAAGAAGGCTATCCATAACAAATGCGATGATTTTATAAATCCTTGATATATGTCTCCACATAGGAATTTTTGTTTTTCATGAAGAACTGACTATGATAATATCTAATCTTGTTAATATGGGTGAAATGAAGAGCCTAGACATGGATCCAAGAGAACCAGAAAGGGAAAAGAGGTTTTCATTTAAGTAAGTCCAAATATAGAGGAGGTAGATAAAGAACTTGGTACTTCAGTTCCAAAATAAAATGATATTATCTATTGCATGGATCATGGAAGTAATTTATATATGGGGGGGATATTTTTCATATGTTTTCACAAGATTCATACCCATTATTTTCACCCCTCCATGGATATTTTGACATAGATGAGGGTATATATCATATGATAAAATTCTCTTGACTACACAAAATAGCTACACTCTCTACCGTGTTCCCATGTGAAAAATTATTTTCATGGATCATCCTCCAAGACTATCTATATAACAGAATAATCAAGGACACTAAAGGTAAATCCATCACATCCTTTCAAACTTTTTTCATACACACATGTTATAAACTTCCCATAGAATAAGTTCAACTCATTGTTGAATGGAAGCTATAGTTCCATTTTGACTACATATAAGTAATAAAGATTGGGTGGGTGTGAGGGAAACATTTCAAGTGAAGGAAAGTAGGGACTTATCCCACCAAGAATCTTAGAACCCCTTATAAATTTGTTGTAGCTCTCCTATGCTGACTCTATAAAGAGGAAGATGCACCGAACTTCAAAGACTCATGGGTATTTTTTGACACAAATGATGATCTATATTTATTAATGGAATGAAATGGAATACATATTTATAACAAATAAATACATAGAGATACAATAAAACTTGACTTCTATTAATAAAGAGAATATGTTGAAACTGCAAAATGCATACTGAAACAAACTTGCTAGAATGGTGGCAACTTATCTCTGAGAAGAGATGTGATGGTTACACTCATCTGGAAGAATATGGTTACAATGAGGCTACAAAGGCCTTTTCAACATAAATCATAAATGAGAAAACCCTAAACATCCAAAAAACTAACGCTAGGAGATGAAGCGCCAAAATTCATGTGGGCCCTGATGGGGTAAGTTGGTACATCAACTTCCCGGGGTCATAACTTTTGCATACAATATTCATTTTAGGTGCACAATATCTTGTTGGAAAGAACTATCTAAGGAATAAACATGTTTCCACCACACTTTGGATAATATGTAAATTTTAGTGTGCCACTCCAAACAAATGTTGTTTAGGGCCTCAAAATGGCCCCGAAAGTTTAGGACCCGAAAAACTATGAAAAACTGCCAAAATGAAAAATTGTTCTTTGAGTCGGTAGAATTGGTGGGTGGCCACCTATATCCACCTGGATAAATCCTCCCCCCTAATGAAGCATTGACATCCATTGCATTGAGTGCCCCCATCATATGGGGAAACTTTTGCTAAACTTGGCCCCGGGTGAGCCACTTGCCTTGGTGCAGGAACTGCCATGCTTTGACAACCTAATAAAGATGGATCCTCTTTGGTCGAGTGGCCTTAATCTGAGTTTTTCTGATACGATCAATGGTTGTTTGTTCCATGTAGTCAGGTTTGAGCTCTATCATTTTCAACTGTTGTACGATCTCTGATGTGTCTAATAATGGTGGGAAGTATGGCCAAAGGAGGTCCACATTGAACATGGGGTGCAGTCCAAGGAAGGGGGAATACTTAGCTCAAAATCATTTCCACCCACAAACTTGGTGATGGTTTAATATCCATAGAAAAGTGGATGAATATTTCAATGGGTTCTCGTAAGGCACTCTTTCTACAAATGCAACCAAACCTTGCCTCCCACCTGAAACTTGTGTGACACTTGGTGTTTATCATGGTGTTGTTTGTACTTAGCATTGGATTTCTATAAAATATCACAGACCTGTTGTTGGATGTGATGAATTCATTCAATAAAATTGGTGGCTTTGTCGTCCTTATATTGAGCATGGGATGATTATGCATGTGTGGATGCAAGGGGTAGTGTGACATTAATGGGACCCAATGGTTGAAATCCCAACTCCACCTGAAAGGGACTATGGCCATTCGAGCTATGAAGGGATCTATTGTAGTTGTGTTGAACATAGGGGAGACTCTCATGCCATGTGCACATATTTTTGGAGGTTTACATACACAATATATGAACGATCATTCTGTTGACGACCTCTATCTAGTCATCAGTTTGGGGGTGGAAGGTGATGGATTTGGTGAGCTTGGTGTCCAATAGTGACCATAGGCTGGACCAGAAAGTGTTGAGGAACCTGCTATCCTGATCTGATATGATGGTTTGTGGTATCCCGAAGTGTACCCACACACACCCAAAGACGATATTGGCAATGGCCTCTATTGTGATATTCTTCTTGCATCTTTTGAGGATGTTCATATTATAAAAATGATCAACCATCACAAAAACACAGTCATTTCTCTGCTTGGTCGAAGGAAGGCCCAACATGTAGTCCATCGAAATGGATTCCCATGACCTCTTGATAGTAGGCAGAGGGGTGTATAGGCCTTGATTCTTAGTGGTTGGTTTGGCAATGGTGTAGGTAGTTCAAGACCTAATATACTTCCTAATAGCCCGTCGAAGTTTCAGCCAATAGAAATGATTATGTAGTACTACCACAATCTTTTCCATGCCAAAATGTCCTACCATCCGACTATAGTGAGATTCCCAAATCAGCTTCGCACGCTCTCTTGAAGGAACACAGAGGTGTTCCAAATGGCATAAAATTATGTCCTGAATATGAAAGTCAGTGACAGTCACTCCTGTACCTAGCATTTGGTAAGTGGTAGCGAAGTCAAGATCACTCTTGTAGAGTTGGGGCCAATCGGATGCCTCATCGCCAAATGAGTGGAGCACCATGGTTAAGGATACAAAGGGAGGTTGACTGAGGTAGTCGTTGAGACGATTGGCGCTCCTTCTCTTATATTTTATATTGAGATGGAACTACTACAAGTATTTGGACCACTTTTGATGGAAGTCGTTTTATAATTTTCCTTTTGTCTGCATGAACTGCAAAGGATTATGATCAATGTGGATGATTGTTTCCTTCCCAATAATGTAGTGTTGATCCAGGTAGATATTGGGGCCACCCACCTTTTCCAACTGGCTCAAAACACTTTTCTGGCAATTTTGGTAATTTAGTATTTTTAGCAGTTTTTAACTTTCGGGGCCATTTTGAGGGCTTAAATGAAGATTTTTTTGGATCAAGATTCTCAATAATATCCAAATGTTTGAATAAACTTCTAAATGAATCTCCTTGACGATACCTTTCCAACGAGCTATCGTGATCCACAAACGAAGATCGTATGCCAAAGTTACGCCCCCGGGAAATTGATACACCAAACTACCCAAAACGGGGTCCACAAAACTATTGGCTTTTCATCTTCTGGGGTTAGGGTTTTGGATTTTATTTATGATAAAAATGCCTTTGGAGCCTCATTGTAAAATCATCTTCTTTCAAATGCGAGTAGCGGACACATCTCTTCTCAGAGATAAGTTGCCACCATTATGTCTTTTTTATTTTCGAGTAGCGGACTCTATATTTTTATAGTCTTTGTACATTTTCGCTCATTAATAGAAAATTGTGTATTACTGTATCTCTTTGTTTATGGTTACATATATGATATATTTATGTTATATTATTGGATATCCTAGATATCTCTATACATTTCTTTATTATATCTCCACCCTAATTTTGTGCTGAAAATAATCTAGATCAGTGATATGAGAGCAGGCTGCTCTTGATCATTTTTTTCAGTGCATGTCCCCGATGAGGTCCAAGTATAGCAAGTTGGGTCTTGAGCTTATCTCTCTTGAAAACAATATCTCTCGCACACCCAAGAAACCCTCCATAGAGGAATAAAATAAAAACGACGGAGCTGACGATTCTATCAATCTGTTACTTGAGCAAGCTCTCACGTGATAGAGGGACGAAATGATGCAGAATTTTTCCCACATCCTTCAACGCCTGTTGATAGCAACAGGTGCATATTCATCAAACAACCACTTTGGAAGAACCTCTCCTTTCAAGGTACATGTTAATTTTTATATTCACGTATTTGAAGGTCGGATAGATGCGGATTCCCTAGACAAATGGTTAAATCTGTTAGAAAGTTATTTCTCTGTTCATAATTTTTTCGATAGGGAAAAGATCACCTTCGCACTTCTTAAAGATATCCCCCATGTCAAACATTGGTGGGGCCGATCCCACTTGGGATTTTTTTGTGGATGCGGTAAAGGAATAGTATTACCCTGTTGGAAACTATGAGGACTAGTACATGAGATGGAACACGCTACGGCAAGAGAGGGGCCAAGAAGTTCTAGAGTTCACCAATACCTTCCATACCTTGTGCACCAATTTGGGTATCAAATACTCTGAATGAAATTTGGTTCTGAAATACCATGGGGCTCTACACAGATACATCCAAACTGAAATGGATTTTCTATACATCTCATCACTTGGTGTTGCTTATCAATATGTCAATAAAATCAAGCAGAAATTTAAGCACTAGAACAAATGGGAGTTTGGGTCTGCAAATATGCAACAACCAAAGTATGATAAAGACGACCCTAACAAATAGTCTCTCAAAAACAATTTCAATCCACAGGAAAAGAAGGGTCATGAGAAGACAAAGAAGGACACCGAAAAATGGTGTGATTTCCACAAAAGCTCCTGGAACAACACCGAGGAATGTCTCTCAAAAAATGCATTGGTGGTCAATATCAAAGACAAGGAGCCAAACCCTGATTCATAATCTGATTCTGAAAATACTGGTAGAAGATAGATAATCGACGTAGACCCCACTTCTATTGTCGTGACCGCAACAATTCAGCCAAAAGAACCAACAAATCCTGAAGAGGGGGGAAACACCTTTTTCATTCACAAATGTGGGTGAAGGGGACCCCACTGCATTTTATTGTTAATAGCGGAAGACAGAAGAACCTCATATCAGCTAAGGTCATCAAACAATTGGGATTGTCGACAACACCACACCAACAACCATACAACATCGGGTGGCTTCGCCAGGGACGAGATCACCGTGTCAACCAATAGTGTCAATTTTCATATGGCATCCAGCCCTTCAAGGATGAGGTATTATGTGATGTTGCCCCACTATATTTCTGTGATGTTCTCTTGGGCCAACCATATATGTGGAAGCGCCATGTTGTTTATGAGTCTTGACCTCACGGTGTCATTGTTTCTCTGGGGTGTCATCTCTACAGAATACCAGAGGTAGTTCCAACTACTATTCCACCTAAACAGTTCCGCAAGGTAATATCTCATACTATAAAATTCAGCTTCTTCACAATCTGTTCAAAAGGTGAACAAAAGGATACTACAACCACTACAGCCTCGGCCCAAGCACCTTCTATCCAATAGAAGCAGGTCGTCAAGATTGCAGAAAAGTGTAAAGATTCCTTCTACACATAGGCATCTCATATAGCCAGACTGGTTAAAAAGGTCCAACCCTTCCAACCACATGTTCCTGACAACCTTCAACAAGATAAGCAGTGCAACTTCTCCAACAAGGCAAACAACTCATCAAGATGCAGATTCAGCAAACGCTTTTCCCTCTCCATTGGGAACTCAATGAAATGGAGACCGTTTCTTTCTAAGGAGGGAGGATTAATCCAGATGGGTATTGGTGGCCACCCACCTTTTCCAACTGGCTCAAAACACTTTTCTGGCAATTTTGCAAATTTACTATTTTTAGCAGTTTTTAACTTCCGAGGCCATTTTGAGGGACTAAATGAAGTTTTTTTGGGATAAAGATTCTCATATTCATTCTAAGGATCTGATTGATCCCCCTAAATGAATCTCCTCAAATATACCTTTCCAATGAGCTATCATGTGCCCCAAACGAAGATCGTATGCCAATGTTACGCCCCCGGGAAGTTGATACACCAAACTACCGAAAACAAGGTCCACAAAACTGTTGGTTTTTCATCTTCCGGGGTTAGGGTTTTGGATTTTATTTATGATAAAAAGGTATTTGGAGCCTCATTGTAAAATCATCTTCTTGCGAATGCGATTAGTGGACACATCTCTTCTCAGAGACAATTTGCCACCATTCTAGTGAGTCTTTCACTTTGTATTTTTACAGTCTTTGTACATTTTTGCTCATTAATAGAATTGTGTATTAATGTATCTCTGTGTTTATGGTTGCATGTCTGATACATTTCTGTCATATTGTTGGATATCTGAGATATCTCTATACATTTATTTATTATATCTCTACTCTCATTCCCTGCCGAAAATAATCTGGATCAAGTTCTTCCATTGTCGACAGGCTTGTACAATGGAATACATTTATTTTTCATAGGTGGGGTACTTACGGATGACATCTAATAGTGTCTCACTATGATATGCCACTGGATGAACATGATGGGTGAGGACTATACCCACAATATAGTCTGAATCATAGGTCTCAATCTCAAAAGGTTGTTGTATATCGAGTAAGGAGAGTATTGGAGCTAAGCACAAGCGATGTTTCAAATCATCGAATGCTTGTTGTTGTGACTTCCCCCTATTAGTATATTTAGACAATTAGGAGTTAGTTAATATCTACTTGGTCTAATGTGTTGTTAGGTAAAAGTGTGTTTCTTAGTGTGTTTCTTTAGTATGCATTAGTATGCATTTGTAGTTAGGAAATTTGACGGTCACAATATGTTCCCAACATAGAGTGATCCGACGGTTCATACTCTCATTGATATTAACATCCATTGATACGTGGCTTAACAACCGATATTAACGTTCACTCGAAAATGTTTTTGTTTTCCCAAGATATGGCCAATTCATTCAGATGTGAAGGTATAAAATGTGAATACACATTGTCACAAACCCACTACGGAAATCAAAATTTTTCTCTGAATTCTCGAGGATCAGAATCCCTGAAATACCTACAGGGGTCTAGCGTAGGCTAGTTCCTTCCTTTTCCACCTCCATGTGATCGTGGGTCATGACCATAGGCCGAACAAGTATGGCATCCTTTCGCTCTTCGTGGCTCAGCGCTACCAGAGCATCGAGTCTTTCGACTCTGCAAACCCCGAATGCAGAACTACCAAAGAGGCTTCGATCAACAATTAACCCCCTGGGCTATGCCTTGGTCCACAGGTCCTTTTCGGTATCTCCCCTATGCGAACAGCACTAGGCGTGAGCTCCACCTTTACCAAGAGACCACAGTGCTATGACCAAGGCCTATTCCCAAAGGTTCTTGTCGCAACTTGCCATCTCGCGAGTTCACGAGTCAAAACTCCGGACTCTTCCTTCCCAATCTCGAGATACCCAAGATCACGAAATGGGTATAGCTCCTTTCTGTCAGTGCCTTCCATGCATGACCACTGGCTAGGCTAAATGCTATCACCTCTTGCTACTCTCCCCTTCACGAGTCAAAGGGTTGATCTCCCGTGCTCTTACTCCGTGAATCCCCGAGACGTGAGAAGTCAATAGAGCATTGAATCCTTTCTCCAGGCAATGCGTGTCCGCCTGTCAACCATGCGGGCCCCACCTTGTGGTTCTACCACATGTTCGTCACTTGTGCCTCGGCTCTCAGCACTTCGTGACTTCTGATGTCGAGAACATGTCCTCTCAACCTCGAAACCTCCGAGTGCGTGATACACGCGATAAGGCCTTGATCCAACGGTCCTCCCATTCTTGGATCCAATGGTTCAGATTTTTCTCCTCGTGATTTCGCACTTCGAAACTTCGTGAGTTGGAGCACCCAACTCTTGCGCTCTCTTCTTGCGAAACCCTGAGATGAGAGATCCTGAACTTGGACCTCTTCAGGACTGCCCCGGCCCTAACCGCCTTGCAACCCTGCAAGATCCAATGGCTATCGGTTGTTCTCCACTTCTATCTCGAAGTGTCTCCATCGTCCATACAACTTCTCCCATGGATGATTCTATGGCTTAACTCCCTCGCAACTCAGTACGATCCAACGAACCATGACATTTTGGCACTTCTCTACGAAGTCTCTCTACGATCTGTTTCTTCTCTCTTATGCGCGCATCTGGACGTACATTTTCAACGACCCAGATCTATTTCGCTCCAGCTGATATAATGCCAATCATAGCTTCTCCTTGAGCATGCGCTTCTCTTCCTTCTCCTTGGAATATTTCTTAAGTATCAAAGGTCTCGGCCTTTACTTCTCTTATGCGATCTTTGCAGCTAAGGCTCTGTGCACAAAATGGCACTATTCCTCTCGAGCTTCTCTTCTTTGGAACCATGAAAGATTTTCTTGACCTCATTAATTCCTACAGGGTCTGTGCACATGACAAGGTGCTACCTATCCTCCTCAGATGGATGGCTATGATTTTCTCGCTACTTCGCCACCTGCGAAGTTGAAAGACTTCCCGCTATGACTTTCGATGTCCGAATCCATGATATGGGTAATTTCGCGACACATGTCCTCCCTCCAACGAACGGCTCAGGTTCTTTCACAACTTTTCCGCTCGTAAGGGCTAGGCGCTCACCTATGTGAGTCCTGGTGCCTGAATCTCTGAAATGAATGATTCCGCGACACGCGTCGTCCCGCAGATGGACAGCTCAAATCCCCTTTCACTATTTTGGGACTTTTGATGTCAAGTGCCTGGACTCTCATCCTCCGGACTCCTGAATTCGCGAATGCCGAAATCCTGATACGAACTCCTTCTCGGGACTTTCGCCCCTGTTCAAAAGGGATTAACCCTCATGCATCTCTTGACAGATCCAATGGCTGCTGAGTTTTCTAACTAAGATCTGACGGTTCAGATCGGTCCCACGTTGTGCACTCTTCCACTGCTCCCTGGACATGGAAAAACCAATGGTCCAGATGCTCTCACGGACCTTGGGGATCTATGGTCCCGATTTCTTCACCACTCACGAAGATAAATAAAAAGGGTTAAGGCATGTAATGCCCTTATTTCTTCCTCCAACCTAACGGTCATGAATGACCGCAGATCTTTCGACGGGATCTCGTCCGTCGATCGATACCTATCCCTATGTTTCTATTTCAGAATTTCAAGAGGATCATTCTTCCTCGTATAGGGTTACTAAGACTTGCGCCTTCAAATCCTTTTCCAAGTTCTTGATAAGCTTTCCAAGGAGGATATCTCTGTGGAGAGATCGATTCCGAGTATTCCTGGGGATGAATAGAGGTATAGATTTCCCGAGAACAGACTCAAAGTCTGGATTAATTCAATATGTGTATATATATATGTACAAATCTATCTATAAACGTAAGCCATACATGGTCCTTCCAACAAAAGCATGCAACCACCATTTCTGATCAAACACCACACAGATAGTCTTATACTGAAACCCTTCATGATTTCACAGCTTATGAGCATAAATGTCAAAATATAAATTTCTAGATACAAGATGAAAAACACTTATCAGAAAACACCAGAAGTGATGCAACTGTTGAGAGGGGTGCTCGTTTCCACCCAACCGTAGGCTCAGCGACTCCCAACAGATTTACCACTAGCCACCCTTGAGCTGAGACCACGATGTTGCGAGACTGTGTCTCGGTTTGCCAGTGACCGAGAACGAGGGTTACTCTCCCCCTTCTTTGCTATCACTCACTCTGCATATCTCTAGAGTTCTTCCTCTTTCCCTTGCGTCTGCCCCCTTCTTGCTTCTCCCTCACGCCTTATCCTCTTGCGAGGTTGCGTGTGGCACGATTTCCCTCGCACTGGTCAAG
>JASDQU010436269.1:36205-49955 GCA_032191745.1 Picea mariana | reverse complement strand
TATTCTCTACTGAATAGGACCAACCACGTGAAGGTGGAAGCTCTTTTGGCCCCTCCCCCCCTCTCATATCACTCTCATTTCCCCATACCCAATCTATCTAGATTTTAAAACTATAATTAGAAATGACAGTAACATTAAATGTAAGCATAAAACATTCATCGCCATGTGCTAAAACAAAAAACATGAAAGAAAATAACATTCATGACATTTAGGAAAACAAAATACATTACATTGGACCAGAAATATATTGGGTTTATAATAATAATAAAATGTCTGATCATTTGTTTTTCTTCTTCTTCTTCTTCCTGGTATCCATGAAAGCACAAATTAAGTCGTCGTCATCATCATTTAACTGATCCCCCACAGTTATTGGGCCTTCTTGAAGTGTTGCATCATCAGTACTCAACACCTCACGCCATGATGAACTTCTAGTATTTCAGCATGGAGGTTGAGGATGCACATGGGCATCCATTGCTGCAACAACAAAAAAAATTCAAGTGATATTGTTGTTCACAGTTCCTAGGGAAATTTAATTAATACAGATTTAATTACAATGTTGTATACCTGGATTAGCCGGCGTAGTAGAAACATTAGTTGGTAGTCACATTGTTGTTTATGTGCTTGTTGATCTCCACTCTCGATCAACATCTACATGCTCTTCCATATGAAACAATATAAGTATTTAGTACATAATATACCCTAAATATTAATACTCATTGAAAAATGTAAAAACATTAAAAATGCACGCATACCACTATGTAATGGTCCTTCGGAAACAACGCTTGAATCAATATGGGGGTCAGTATGTGGTTCAGCATGTACTTCAGGAGCATTGGTAGCATTGTTACTCTCCTGCGAATGTGGAAAAGACACACATTATTTTACATTTTAAATGAATAAAAAATATATTTTACATTACAAGTAAGCAATGAGTAAAAACTAATCGACAAGTTTTTAATTTCATTTTATTTACCATGTCCTCCAGAGAGACACAGGGTGATTGCCCCAAGCTTCTTCATCACGCCACCATGCCATCAAAACCCTGCATGAACCCAACCTTTAGATCTTCTTCTGTGGCTTGGTCGTTGAACAAATCCCCCTGCATTGAGCAATATCAAAATCATTAGTCACTAGATGCAATGAATTACATATTTAGTGACGATGATAAAAAAAAAAAAGTATAATGTTTAGGCACTTACAACCCGTGCCTTCAATCTCCCGTAACCACCTTGGCCCAGTTTATGTTGGTCGTGTTTGTCTTGTCTTTCCTTTGCTGCCTTGGAAGTGTCTTGGATTCTATGCAATATTTTGAAATATGTTAGATATTGATTGTTTTCCTCGTAAAGTAAACAAAAGACCATCATAGTAAATTGAAAACACCTCTGACCTTCCAGGGCTAGGTGGTTTCTTCCCTTGTGCTTTCATCGCTAATTCTATTGCATCGAGAATAATTCCTTTCCGCTCCCTCTCGAAGACAACCAAAGGGAGTTCGCACTTGGGGTCCTGTACTAATTTATTCCTATACGCCTCTCTAACATGTTTCAAATTCTTGCCGGTCCTTTTTAGGGCTTTCGTCTTATTGAACAAGTCACCAAACTCGCCAACTAGTCTGGAGATAAGAAGGCTTTTCAGTTTGGAATCTTTTCGATTCCATCATAGTCGAATGGTCGACCCAAAAATTTCTAATGCATAGTCATGCAAACTATTGTAGAACACATTGTTTCCTTTAAAACATCGTCATCACTAGTAATTTAAATCTCATTGATATGTGATTGTTTAAACAATTATACAATAGGAATATTTATAAAGACATATATTAAATACCTGGTAGTTGTACTATTTTTAGAGGAACCATGTCCTGGTCGACAAAAAATGATACCGCAATTGTTCTTGTGCTTTGGATACGTGTAGCACCAGGGTAACAATCAATGGAAGAGTGATCAGTTCCATGATCATGATCACCACCTGCACGATCTGGCGTGTGCTGTGGTGGCGTGGCATCACACCTAGAAGCCATAGAATCGGTCTCAGGAAGCACACTTGGGGTGGAAAATATCCTCGTGGCTACATGGCCATCCGGGTTCATTGTTGTAGTCCCGCTGATGCTACCAGGACCTTCCCCTTCCCCTCTCATCGATCTCACAAAATTATACAATGAGAAATATGTGTTAATTGCATATATCAAATTACAAAATTTAAAACAAAAAATTGATATTGTTAGATGTCATGACTTACCCCATAATTTTCTATCTTAATGTGTAATTCAGCTATCCTTTGGAAATCGTCAGCAGTTTCCGGCCCAGCAGCGACCAAATCCCAGAATTCCCTATTGGCCTTTCTTAGGGACAATTCTGTTGTATGCAAGGGGTCTCTAGAATCAAATATCTCTTCATCACTTATATATTCATCATTTTCAATCGATGCAGTTCTAGGAACAGGGCCTTTGCCCCGATCAATGCCTTTGCCATGCTCAGGGCCTTTGCCCTCATCACCACTCTGGAAGAATTTCAAGAATAATGTTAGTACGTGAAAGAAATATTGAAAAACAATATATGAACTAATGGAATATTGGAAAATATTATCAAATGAAACATTCACACATACAAATTAGAAAATATTTGGAAATGAAACATCGAGCAAAAATTAGCAAATGGAACATTCAGAAATAAAATAAAATTTCGTCACAAATGAAACATTCACAAATTAAGTGATCCCCTTTTTAAGTTTGGGTATAATGGGTTTTGTAAAATTCGAGGTAAAATTTGTTGCAACTTGAAGTTCTTGGTATTCTATCTTGTGCGCTACTTCTTGGGAGTTGTGCTAGGATGGGGAGGTGACTCTTTGATATCTCTTGGTCTATTTTGATGGTGATAAACTTGTAAACTCTTGAATTGATTCTTCTATAAGAAATGTTGTTGGGTTTTCTTCCAAGGTTGGTTTTGGTTTTCCTCGGACAAATTCTTGTGTTCTTGTGTCTACTGTGCATGGTTAATATTTCTAGATCTTGTTATTTCTGTTGCATTGTAATAGTTGAGATTCTCAATGTTTAGTTATTCTATGATAATTGTGGCATGAAATGAAATTTTGCATTGAAATTATAAAACAATAACTATCAGATTTGAGAATCAGAGAATTCAACAAGGATGTAGTAAGGTAGTTTCCATGAGAGCAAGTGATAAGTCGGCTCTATCAAATGAACATTTCCAAGCCATCTAGTGCAACATAAGGGCTTGCAATGGAGGTATGTATATACAACATTGATTTATGTTCTTCGAAAGGTGAGGAGGTCGGTAGAAGCATTGGATGTCTTTCATGTGATGTGTGTCCTTCCAAGCTAATAATGTGGAATTTCTACATTGAGATCCTCGGCTTGAACTGAATGTTGTGGTCTATAACATTGTCTTAAATTCCCATGTTCCTTGGATGTAATGGAAAGGAGCCTTTTGGGTGTTGCAACAAATGAGGCAAAGTGGGTCGAAAGTTTTTCCAAGATGATTTGAATGGGGCCAAAGGATGGCTTGAAGCCCAAACCATTAGAAAGGATGTGCATAATAGATTCAAGGGTGCAATACAAATCCCAAGCAATATGGGATAACTTCATGAAGGTCAAATATGGAAGATGCCCCATGGAGAAAGAAAATACATGTTGAAACTCAAGAGAGAGGTAGCGTCACCGTGTTATAGAATTTTGTTGCTTCTAGTGATTATATCTCCCAAACTGAGAAAAAATATTCTAACACCCCATTTTAGATAACATAAAAACCTTTCAAATGATTTATAATATGCCCTCTAAAATGTATTGTAGATGCCATTGTAGTTGTTCAAAGTTAACATAAGAGGCACATGCTTCATTCTATCCATGAATTGGTGATATTATGGTTGGGCAACTGTAGGTAAGATAAGAGAGGGATGGAATGAGGTAACCCAATATTGTAAATGTTGACTGAAAATTTTTAGGTCGTGCTATGCTTGCGTGAAGATACAAGAACACTTGATGTTAGAGGGATAAGTGTAGAGGAACGTAAAATATGCCTAAAAGTAAAATATTTCAGAAATAAAATAAAATTTTGTCACAAATGAAACATTCACAAATTAAGTAATCCCTTTTTAAGTTTGGGTATAATGGGTTTTGTACCGTAGCAATAGAAGACGTTCCTGGGTCGACGCGAATCAGATTATAATCGACCAGCAGCTCTTCACCTGCCGTTATTGTTTTCATCGCACATACAAATATCTTATTACCTTCACGCTCCTCAAAAATGCAATTGGGTTCCTTTCTTTTCGTCCTACGCCTTGTACTATTTATAATACCTGCAATATTCCCCGATGCCTTTGGCCTTCCATCAATATACATAGTCGCTCATTTATGCCTATTATTGTCTTTCAGCTATATATAATTTGCAGTGAGTGTGTATCTCCGCATACTAGTCATATATTGGACTAGCCTCAACCATACTCCATAAGTGTAACATGGTCCAACAGACTCAAACAATTCAACCAATCCGCCATATTTTACCTATGTTGTCCATGGAGAATAAACCAAGGCCATGGATGGATGACGAAGCAATGCGATACATCCTCTCATTAACACAAAAGTTGGTGTCCAACTCGGGCAGTTCCTTGGGTACCCACTGTTTCAGTAGGTGTTTGTACCTTAAGGGAACCTCGATGTCACCTATGCTCTTATCGTCATAAGAGCATGATCCTCCTTCAGGAAGAAAGAATTTCATGCGCCTACCAAACTTTCTTCTGACCTTTTCACCTCTAGTTGATTTCGCCTTGTAACATGTGTTGGATATGTTTTCCCTTGTCCCTCTCGAAATTTCATCACTCAAGCTGGATGATAGGTCTGATAGATACATATTTGGTTGTACCTACACTCCATCGAGGGAGAAGGAAACGTTAGGCCAAAAATATTCATATTATAGTATAGCTAAAGATAAACATTGAAAATATAACTTGACATGTAAGACTTTTGCATCTAGGGTTGGAGCCAAACCTCTCAGAAAACACAAAGTATTTCTTCACTCAGTCTTTTGGGTAGGTTTTGGGCCAAAATTATGTGGGAAGACAGAAGAAATAATTTAGAATTTCCCATCTAATTTGTAGCCCACCTCTAATTTATGAGAACCCATGAGGGATTTCATCATGCTAGTTAGTAGGTTATATGGTGAAAAGGATTTCTCTTATATGGAGAAGCATTGAGTTCCTTCGATACACCAAATTTTGAAGAAGGCAGTTGTAATATAGATGACTAGAGAAAATGATTGCTATATTTGAGTAGAACAAAGGTATAAAAATACCTTTTAGAAGTTTCGTGGGTTTATAGAAGTTTCATGTTTCGTGGGTTTATATTACATCATGATCTAAGAAAACAATCCTTACCCTTCTTGAATTCATGCTACACATGTGGGGTGGAACCAGTGGTAGAAGAACCGTGTTTCTGATGCAATGAATTTTGGTGACAATAATGATTTTGTTCATGGTTCCATTTTGACCATAATTTCAAGTTTTGGTACCTCCAAATTCATCCATATTTTACAAAAACCTAAAATCCACCAAATTGATTAGAATTACCAAAAGTTGAAACCCAATTGAAATTGTTGCAAGAGGGTTGTTTTGTGTATATATTTTTTGACTTTGTATTAGGCCATTAGATAGCACCACAAAATCCAACAACCAAGAGAAGAAGGCTTTGCAGCAATAGCTTCAAATAGATGGCACAAAGATGCCTGGTATTGTTCTTTCTTTCTTCAATGTGTTCATAATTGTTACAAATTGATACCCATAAAGAAAAAAGCGATTTTTCCTCCATATGATGGGAAACATGTCAAAATGATACTGACATTATTTGTTAAGGTAAAAGGATGACTCAGTTCAACTAGTTAATACAATTCCATATGTAAAGGATGAGATAGAAAATAATTCCGACTCACAAATTTCCTTTTAAATTTGAATTGAATTAATGTTTTTGAAAGCGTTCAATATTTAATCATGGCTAGTTGTATTATCTCAACTAGTGGGCTGCTAGAAATGCTCAACAAACAACATCTGATGCTCAAGCTTCATGTGTCTACAAATATCAAAATACTTGGAGACAATTTTTGGCTAGAGATTTCAACCAACGTCTCTATAATAGAAATATTATATGAAGATGAAGGTTTTGGTCAATGATAGCTCGTTGGAATGGTATCTTGAAAGGCTTTTTTATTACCTTGATGATCTAAAAGACTCCTTGTCAAATTCACTATAATAGAAATATTATATGAAGATGAAGGTTTTGGTCAATGACAACTCGTTGGAATGGTAGCTTCAAAGGATTTTTTATTACCTTAGTGATCTCAACAACTCCTTGTCATATGCACTAGGTGTTGAACCCTTGTTTAATGTATCGAAGTATTCAAATTACAGGCATGATTTACTTGTTAAAGTCATATATGAGTATTCCACTCTTTGCATGAAAGATGCAAAGTCTGATAAAGATTCAGTGGAGATAGACCCTAGACTAGAGGAAATAGTAGAAAGAATGCTTGACAAGTGCATGCTAGATGGAAAGTTCCAATAGGATTTGGGAATTGCATTGGAGTGTCAAGACTTAAGTTAGAAGAGTTGATCTTAAGTTAGAGGTGATCTACCATTTCCTGATTATTTAAGCATTTGTGAGTGCCTCATGTTTCTACATGAGTTTGTGACTATTGCAAGCATATTGGAGAAACTCCTAAGAGGGGACAAGGATGATGCCTTGTTTTACTTTGAGATAGGTTTTGATTTTTTTGAAAATGAGGATTAGGATTTCCTGATAAACGTTAGAAATCAACTTCCTGAGCCCAAGCATCAAGGCACCAGAAGTGCAGATCTTGGAAAATATTTGGTCGTGCAAGGTGATGTTTCTAATAATGTAAACACTACTTCGGTTCAAATTCCTATTGCAATGGATACCTCTAACGATGTCCACATGACAAGGAATGAAAGGAGGAAACTTTGTATGAAGAGAAGATGAGAAAGAAGCATATTTTGCCCATTGGAGTGCAACATTCTAGAGAGCATGTGTGTGTGCACCCATATATAAAAAATTGAGATTTCATTTAACCAAATATAAAAATGCAAACCCTCTGAATTGGGTCTAGAGAGGCTCTTATTGAAATAAGGTTATTTACCTATTGAGAGGGTCTAAATGGCCTATTAAGCATGGGTTTAAACCTGCAAATTAGGTTTAGGGTTTAAACCCCAAAATTATGGTAAGAAATCAGTTCCAAACACTATTCAAGGTGTATTTGTCGAATTTTTAACGTCAATGTAGAATTTCACTCACTTAAAAGACAACAAAAACAATAAGTTTTGGTATCTTGGAAGAAGAAGCAGACTTACCATGGTTTTTTCCTCCTCCTCTCCCTCCTTCTCCCCTGCTAACGACTTGATCCACTATGTCGTGAGTGCCTCCTTGTCCCCTGTCGTGCGTGCCTCCTTCTCCCGTGCTACCCTACCCTCCTTCTCTGCTACCGTCTTCCCCTACGTGTTGTGCATATCTCCTTCTCCTCCTCCTCTCCCTCCTTCTCCTTCTCCTCCACTATGTGTGTGCAGACCGTGTGAAGCTACTTGGGGTTCAGCTCAAAAAATATGAGCGCGATTTTTGTTTTAGTTTTTTTAAATGTTGTTTTTTGTTTTTGTTTTTGTATTATTTATAATATATATAATATATATATATATATATATATATATATATATATATATATATTATAATATATATATATATTGAAGGCATTTGAATAGTCTATCTAGGTGTGGGGAGTCTTCATGATCACAGGGGAAAACAAATGGTGCATTACACTGGGGGTTAGGGGAATTRTCAAATAATCTGGCCGAAGCATACTCGTTATTATGTGGGCTCACTATAGCTAGGGAAATTGGGATCAAAGAGATAACAATATTTGGGGATTCAACGATGATTATCAAGGAAACACTAAACCACTCTAATCATGGGGTGATCAAGCTATAGGGCATCATTGAGCGAGTTCGACAAGTGCTATCTCAGTTTGACAGGGCTGATCTCTTTCACATTCAAAGAGAATTGAATAGAAAAGAAAATGTCTTGGAAAAATATGCCACCACATTCAGATTAGGAGTTCTAATGGAAAATTGTTTTTTTTCCAAGCCACTATCCCCTATATTTAATCAATGTATATGGACATAGTTACAATTCACATCACACAACCAATGGTCATCAATGCAGGTCAAATCTACTCAGCTCTATTGGAGGATGAACAATTGATGCATATGGTGGTGGATCATCAAGATCTTATGAGTGCATATCCACATTTATTTCAGCTGGGATTGAAGTTGGTTTATCAAGGCAGAGTTATGGGGTGGGGTAATCAATTTGGGATCATTTTGGATGAGGGTGATGCAAAATTCAGCACAAAAGAGGAAGCAAAGTGGAGCAAGGGCACATGACAACGAGGTGTGGTAGTGGTTTTGTTTAGAAATGGACAAGGGAAGGGGGGCATATGGACTGGTAGCATCTTTTCTCAACGATGGGCATGGGAGGTTGGAAATTTGGACTTGTTTTGGTGTTGCACTATTGATAATTTGACCATCAAACTTGTATGGAATTTCATTACTTTGTAGGTTGATTTTCCCCTTTGGAATATGGATGTTATAAGAGCCGGGGATTTTTCCTTGTACCCGTATTTCTTCCTAGATTGCTTGGTTTTGGGACCTCTATCTACGGAGTTGGATAAGCTTGATTGGAAGGTCGATTGGTTCACAATGGAAAGTGTTGATCTTCGGAAGATTAAGAAGATTCTATGAAGGCATGAGGAGGTCTCCCTAGGCCAACAACAATGTCATTTTATCCCTTACCTCTAGAGTTGCAAAGCTAGATCACTCCTTTGCATCACATAATGTCAACCAGAAAAGCCTTATTTCACCAAAATGCATAATTGACACTTTTGAAATAGAGTGTGGCATGCTTAGAGTTTTGGTGGCTTCACGGAGGATGGAGAATCTCTCATTGCAATCCAACAATCAAGGAACTCATAGTTCTATTCATGGAGGGGATATTGAGGAAAATATTGTTTTTCAGAACCAAGTGCCAATGGATATAGGAGTAGCCTACTAATATACATACAAGGAGCACACATATCAAAACAACATGTAGGTTTAATACATTATGTATGTTTTTTAGAGTTTGGTGTATTTTGAGACAATTTTATAGGAAAACATCATATAAGAACACTTGAAATGTTGGTTTAATGTCTTTTTTTACCATAGATATGAATATAAAAACATGCTCTATAAGGAGAATCTATGTAACAATAGAAGTACTCATTGTTTGTGTCAACACAATATAATTTAATATATTAATACAAGTTTAATTCCAATTAAAAAAATATTGTAGAAACATATATGTTTATAACTTTTCCAAACATATTCCACATTTATATAAAAAAAAATTAACTTCCCACTTTTTCTTAAATAAAAGGATATAAAATTACTAAAAATGGACAATATTTTACTTTCCTAACCAAAAACATGATATAAACAAGGTATAAAATGTCATGCTAATTGAACATATTTTATTCCTTTTAACTCTCGTAAAAGATATAAGTGTACTAACAATTGACACAATTTTCTTTCCTAAGTAGCGTGTGTGTTTTCTTTTGATAAATAAAAAAAATAAAAATTTATACTCATATATTCCCTTGATATGTATGAAAGATTTCATGAAGACCATTACTCCTTTGAAATAGAAAGTGAAAGTTGGATGAGACTCTCGATATCGGAGGGAAGGCTAAACCAGGAGTTGCAACTTTAATGAAGGTCGACCATGTACCTTTAAAGGTTTAACTAGAGTATAAGGGTGGGTAAAGGTTAATTTCGGAGACTCGGATGGACCTCCTTAGGCCGTTCTGTGTTTTTTCTCCATGGACTATGAGCGTTTGCGTGATAGTGGAGGGTGATTCATAGATACTTTGGATAGTGGAGTTAGTCCTTTAACTAGTACATACTCCTTCCTTGTCTATTTTAGTGGTTAGGATAGATTTTAACCTCTGCTAATTTCAATGACTGTTGTAAACAAGGACTTCATCTCGCCTAATGAGCATCCATTCACTAAGAACAAATCGAATACTCCACTAAATTAGGGTTTATGTTTTACACGATGAATTGATGATGGAAGAAAGTGGGTGTGCGAGTAAAATTTGAGTCCAGAAACCCTCCCATGTCGTTAAGGCATGCAAATAGTTTATCCATGTCAAATTTCAATGCATTCAGAAACAGTTTGAAAAAAATTCAACGTTGGCCCCATTCACGGGTCATTATTGCCCGTGTCTAGTCCTAGTACATTTTCCTTGTAAAATTTGTATAAGATATTTGGAGAATGATAATTTTGAAGGTGCTAGGCCTATTCCTACACACCATGGCCAGATCACCTCTCATTGACAGTCCATGTATTTTGAAATGAAAGTAATGGAGGGGCTAATGGGGCTCTTGGGAATAAAAGAAAGGGTCAGCATGGGAACCAAATGGAAAAAAGAGGTGTTAACTATACCAAACCATGACAGGTAGGCACAAAATGAATTTTGTAAGCAAGGACTTCAGCTCGCCTAATGAGCATCCATTCACTGGGAACAAATCAAATACTCCACTAGATTAAGGTTTATGTTTTACATGAAGAATTGATTATGGAAGAAAGTGGGTGTGCAAGTCAAATTTGAGTCCAGAAACCCTCCCATGTTGTTAAGGCATGCGAATAGTCTATCCATGTCAAATTTCAATGCATTCGAAACAATTTGAAAAAAATTCAACGTTGGCCCCATTCACAGGTCACTGTTACCCGTGTCTAGTCCTAGTACAGTTTCCTTGTAAAATTTCTATAAGATATTTGGAGAATAATAATTTTGAAGGTGCTAGGCCTATTCCTACACACCATGGCCAAATCACCTCTCTTTGGCAGTCTGTGTATTTTGAACTGAAAGTCATGGAGGGGCTAATGGGGCTCTTGGGAATAAAATAAAGGGTCAACATGGGCACCAAATGGAAAAAAGAGGTGTTAACTATACCAACCCATGACAAGTAGTCAATAAATGACTTTTGTAAGCAAGGGATGCATCTCGCCTAATGATCATCCATTCACTAGGAACAAATCGAATACTCCACTAAATTAGGGCTTATGTTTTACATGATGAATTGATGATGGAAGAAAGTAGGTGTGAGAGTCAAATTTGAGTCCAGAAACCCTCCCATGTCGTCAAGGCATGCAAATAGTCTATCCATGTCAAATTTCAATGCATTCAGAAACAGTTTGAAAAAAATTCAACGTTGACCCCATTCACAGGTCATTGTTGCTCGTGTCTAGTCCTAGTACAATTTCCTTGTAAAATTTGTATAAGATATTTGGAGAATGATAATTTTGAAGGTGCTAAGCCTATTCCTACACACCATGGCCAGATCACCTCTCATTGACATTCTGTGTATTGATCCCTTTTAGTTTTGGGTTGTGAGTTTTTCCAATTGCATGCACATTTAGCAGGTGCCATGAAAAATCCCTTTATACCTTTTTGCCAAAATTCCAAGAATACCTAACCTTATTTGTCTTTGTGTGCAGGTACTAGCTCGGGGAGTAGGAACTTGGAACTAGAACTTGGATTTCAGGCTAAGTTCTTTAAGTCAAGTTAACTTTTATGAGAAAACATAGTTTTTCATGAGCTTCTCTTGGTTTCAAGAATAGTTCATTCTCTACTAAACAGAGGCAACCACATGAAGGTGGAAGCTCTAATTATGCCCCCCACCTCACATCATTCTCAATTTCCCCATACCCAATATGAAATAATAAAGAATATGTAAAATACTATATTATACAAAATAAAAACATATAAAGATCATCATATAAAACACATACTTGTATATATCATTCATCTTCTTCTTCATCAAAATCAACATCGTCAATATCATCTTCATCATGAACATTGTCATTTCCCCAATACCCAATCTATCTAGATTCAACAACTATAATTAAAAAAGACACTAAGATTACATGAAACAAAAAAAACATAAGATATCTATAGTACAAATGACTCACCACATGTAGGAATATCATTGATCTTCTTCTTCATCCAACTCATCATATTCTATATCATCATTTGGTATTTCAGAATCATCGTCGAATGGATTGGCCATATCAACATCATCATCAGTACTGTCATAATTTTCCATAATATCATCATCAGATATAGCATCATCGAGAACATTATCATCTACATCATATGGTCGATCAACTTCTTCGACTTCGTCATCTGACGATACACGGTCTACCTCCTCATGTTCCTCTGTATCACCTTCTAGTTCTTGAATATCATCTTCTTCTGGTACATTATACTTTACATGCCTTCCTCTTGGATCATATCTAACAACAAATGACCAACCTGGTTTACCGGGAACCTCGCAATAGAATACCTGCTCACATTGGCTTGGAATAACAGAACTTTCTAGACCTGGTTCAAATGTCCTTGTATTAACCATGGTAAAACCATTATCATGTTGAATAAAATTTCTTTCAGGATCACGTTCATTTACCCGTAAACGATACCATTTGACCTCAAACAGAATATCTTGAAGGATTTGAAGTTACGCTCGATTATATCATCCAAATGTCCATAATATCTATTTTCTGTTAGTCTTGGATGTTTGTCACTTCTAGAAGAAATATTAGTGACTTGAAACACTGCAGTTATCCCTGAATCGTCAATTTTCTTCATGTCATCCACCCTTTTAACGCAAAATTTTCAGCCATTATACCACATAGCTTTGTGGTGCTTCAACTGCAATATTCCTGACAAGTAAAAAATAAATTAATAATAAACGTATTTAAACTTAATAAATATTAAAAAATAATACATTAACATTTTTTATAATAACATAAAGTGCGGGTAAAATTTTATTTGCTTACCTGTTTATCTTTTAAACCATATGCTAAATCAATCTCCCTCTGCGTAAGATTGTGATCTTCATTACGATGAGCTCTTTTAATTAATGTAGCCACCCCTTCCCATGATAACCTACCATGATGTTGTTCACATTGTTCTATCCATAGCTTCATCCAATCAAGATTGTAGCAATGTATAAATGTAGTGCATCCCACACTCGACCAGCTGCAATGAAAAAAATATGAATTAGTAAGAATAATGAATAATAATAATTGATGGAGGTATAATATAAATTGAAGAAATACAATATAGATAAAAATCAAATAATATAATACCTTTCACTTTCCTCATTTTACCATTCCCGACCAAGACCTCCACTTCATATATTTTGACGTTATTGACACCCCAAATGCAATGCATATTAATTTTCCTCCCTAAATCAGGGAGATAATTGCTAATATACACTGACGTTTGATATACCATATACCCCTCCACCATAGAACCCTCGGGACGTGCCCTTTGTCTAACTAAAGCCTTTAATGACTTCAAGTGTCTCTCCACCATCCACATTGACCTTGTGTGTACAGGTCCACACAATTCAATCTGCTCGACCTGATGTATGAGGTAGTGTTCTTGCGCATTGAAAAACGCTGGAGGTAGATACTTTTGCATTGTACACATTAAACGAGGAATTTCTCTCTTCCAATATTTTATATCTTCCTTATGGATTACTTTAGATGACAACCACCTACAAATATTACGAGAACAAAATATGTTTCAACAAAAAAAATATTGTATACATGAATATTACAAGTAAAACACATGTC
>JASDQU010436269.1:24966-36185 GCA_032191745.1 Picea mariana | reverse complement strand
GGAGGTAGATACTTTTGCATTGTACACATTAAACGAGGAATTTCTCTCTTCCAATATTTTATATCTTCCTTATGGATTACTTTAGATGACAACCACCTACAAATATTACGAGAACAAAATATGTTTCAACAAAAAAAATATTGTATACATGAATATTACAAGTAAAACACATGTCATCAAAAACTTCTACAACAATTTTATTACATATAAATAATAATATGTAATTCATCCATCATTATTTACCTCATGTATTTTCCAAGGTTGTATATAACTTGTTTTACGTTGTTGTCAAAGCTGTCGGGCAAAGATAGAGGTAGCACATATTGTAACAAAACAATGGCACATTAATAAATTTTCGATTTCATATTAACAATATATTTACAAAATTTAAAAATATTACATCGATTCTTACCAATACATAACAAATATATGAAAGAAATTACCTTGATGAAGGTATGCTAGTCATGAGTTTTTAACCCTCCAAATTCACCTTTCTTTGTTAATATATTCTTGATGTTTGAAGCAAATCCTGTTGGAAATCTAATTTTTCGAATGATATCTTTTACAACATTGCTTTCATCTTCTTTAAATAACCATGGGAGGCTATTTCAATCGACTCCATTAGTCCTATTTAAATCAATAATATTTAGCATTGCATGATTAGCTTCTTGAATGTCACTACAAATTTTAGAATTTTTTTCTTTGTCACGCCTTCCATCTAAGATTATCCACAACATTTCTGTTACGTTCTTCCCGATATGCATTGTGTCGAACAAATGAGTTATTTCCAGTTGCTCATAGTAGGGAAACCTACTAAATTGTTTGGGGAAACTTTTCATTCCTCATGGAAGCAGATCAATGCCTTGACGACCAACTATATGTTACATAAATGAAATTAACACAACAATTGTTAGATTATACACAGTAGACACGAAAATTCAACACAATTAAAAAATGTAATATATTGCATACGATGATGAAGATTGACTTACATTGACGATTTGATCTGTTATATTCCAACTTCCATAGGTGTGGTGTCATTCTTCGTGGTTTTATCCCACTCTCCTCGTTACTATTGAAACGATGTTTATCGGTATTTCAATACCTATGGTTCTTAGGGAGAAAGTGTCTATATTCATCAAACACCTCCTTTCCTAAACTTCTTGAACGATGAGATCTCATCCTAGGACCACAAACTGGACATGCAAATTTACCCTTTCTTTGTAGACCTAGAAGATACGCATCAATGGCAGCATTAGTTATATAACAAGAAATTATTTACAAAACAAACATTATAATATCATCAACATCTAACTTATTTAAGTGCAATAGTGTGTTACATACCACAAAAATGTGTTAGTCCCGGTGCATCGTGAATTGTCCATGTGAGAATCCCATGGAATTGAAATCCTCTTGGACCTATTGGTCTAGGGATGTCGTACATAGTGATGTCGTCCCATAAATTTAACAAATCATCGACAAGAGGCTCAATACATACATTCATATCTTTCACTTGGTACTTACCTAAATGGTTAAAAAATACACATAATTACTACACCTTGTATACATATATGAAATTGTGCAATGAACAAGACAAATGAAATGTTAAACATTAAAAAAAAATTATTGTTATAAAAATATACCTGGAACAATCATTGCCAACATTGTGTGCTCTCTCTTTATTGACATCCAAGGAGGAAGGTTATTGTTTATAACAAAAACAGGCCACACCAAGTAGATAGACCTGAGCTCACCAAATGGATTTACACCATCAGCTGCCAATGAGATCCTAACATTACAAGGTTCTTCTTTAAAAATTGGCCATCTTTCTTTGATATTTTTATATAAAGAACCATCTGCAGGGATTCGAAGAACATCATCTTCACTTCTATTCCATGCATGGTAATCCATAAATTGTGCTATGTTCTGACATCTAAATAGTCGTTGCAGGCGTGGAATTATGGGAATATAATGAAGAACCTTGTGAGGCACCTTTTTTGTTCACTGATCAGTTCAATATCTATTGATTTGACATTGTGGGCAATTCGATTCAAATGCATATTGTCCATAATATATTATGTGATCATTGGGGCATGCATCAATAGCCTGATATTCCATTCCAATTTCTTTTAGAATGGCAGATAATTCTCAGTATGTGTGAGGTAACTTATTTGGTGATGGTAAGAAATATTCACCTATCAACCTACAACAACAATATACGAAAAAAAAAAAATCAATAATGAAAATTATATTAATCATTATAAATATTGCATCCTTAATTTAGACATCAATTGACACTGAAAATAAAATAAAATAAAAGTTGAAAATTGCATAAAACTGTAAAATTATGTTGCTTACCTTAGGATTTGTGTCATACATGTGTTTGACAAACCATTTGATACCTTCAAGTTGACCAACAACATTACAGCAGAGAGAACACTTTTTTTTTTCCCTTCATATAAGGATTCAGTGGCATTTTGAAGGATAGGCTTATCAAAAATATATTCACCATCATTGTCCTCATCACTGTCATCATTATCATCCTGCAAGTTGTCCTCCTCCATGTTGACATCATCATCCATTGGATCATTATAAATGTCTTGGATCAATCTATTTGTCCCATCATCATCAACTGTATTATTAATATCATCATTTTCCATAAGAATAACGTGATCACCATTATCCACACGATTAAGTTCAGCTTGTTCTTCAGTATTATCTCTATGAAAACGTCTCCTGCTAGGTGGAATTACATTCTTAGGATTATTTTTCTTTAATAAAAACAATGGAAGCAATAAAATACAGTTAGAGTATATCAAAAATATTTTGAAAGATAAATTAAAAAAAAAAAACAATTAATGTATAATACCCTTAAAGATCTATAATAACTAATTACTTACTATGGGATGATATTCATTTCCCCCTTCAATGTGCCCATTCTCCCTACAATGTTTTTAAACTATTTTTAAAGGTAGTCTTCTTCCATTAAAACCCCTGCATTCACAACAAGGGCAATAACATTTCCCATCACCATGAATATACCCCTCCACCATAGAACCCTCGGGACGTGCCCTTTGTCTAACTAAAGCCTTTAATGAATTCAAGTGTCTCTCCACCATCCACATTGACCTTGTGTGTACAGGTCCACACAATTCAATCTGCTCGACCTGGTGTATGAGGTAGTGTTCTTGCGCATTGAAAAACGCCGGAGGTAGATACTTTTGCATTGTACACATTAAACGAGGAATTTCTCTCTTCCAATATTTTATATCTTCCTTATGGATTACTTTAGATGACAACCACCTACAAATATTACGAGAACAAAATATGTTTCAACAAAAAAAATATTGTATACATGAATATTACAAGTAAAACACATGTCATCAAAAACTTCTACAACAATTTTATTACATATAAATAATAATATGTAATTCATCCATCATTATTTACCTCATGTATTTTCCAAGGTTGTATATAACTTGTTTTACGTTGTTGTCAAAGCTGTCGGGCAAAGATAGAGGTAGCACATATTGTAACAAAACAATGGCACATTAATAAATTTTCGATTTCATATTAACAATATATTTACAAAATTTAAAAATATTACATCGATTCTTACCAATACATAACAAATATATGAAAGAAATTACCTTGATGAAGGTATGCTAGTCATGAGTTTTTAACCCTCCAAATTCACCTTTCTTTGTTAATATATTCTTGATGTTTGAAGCAAATCCTGTTGGAAATCTAATTTTTCGAATGAGATCTTTTACAACATTGCTTTCATCTTCTTTAAATAACCATGGGAGGCTATTTCAATCGACTCCATTAGTCCTATTTAAATCAATAATATTTAGCATTGCATGATTAGCTTCTTGAATGTCACTACAAATTTTAGAATTTTTTTCTTTTTCACGCCTTCCATCTAAGATTATCCACAACATTTCTGTTACGTTCTTCCCGATATGCATTGTGTCAAACAAATGAGTTATTTCCAGTTTCTCATAGTAGGGAAACCTACTAAATTGTTTGGGGAAACTTTTAATGTACAACAAGGGCAATAACATTTCCCATCACCATGAATCACCATGTGCCACTTTAACATAACAAGCTCTCTTTTCTCGTCCGGAGTTGACATTGTAATTACCTATTACAACAAATCCATTGAAACATTATAAGTACAATATAAAAATCTATTCAAATAATTTGGTATATATTTAGATATTTGTAATGAAAATTATACAGCATCTTCAGAAAAAATAAGGGACAAAGCATGAATCCTAAAAGCATGAAACATTAATAAGAGGAGGTGAATGTATTATCACCCAAAATCACACTATATAATATTAAGTCCCTAATAAAAATTAGGGTAGCTTTAGGGATACACAAGAGTACTGATGCCCAATATCAACAAAAAATCCACTGCTCTTCACTTCTAGTTGGTTCTTTTCCAACTCAAGGAGGAAACCCTAAATGTAAATTTATTAAGGCAAGGATACTTAGATATTCAAGAAGTTCCATGAAATATAAGAACAAAATTAGAGTGATTGAATCTAATTAGAGTGATTGTAGTTGAATCAGTAATCTTTTTACTCTATCAAAAGTCGATAAACCATAAAATCTTTCTAAGGAGTTAAAATAAACCATAAAATCTTATTTAAGGAGTGAAAATAAACCATAAAATAGTTCAATAGCACCAAATTACTAAATCACACACACAATTTTTAAGTACTAACCTTCAAAATCTCAGTTATGTAGAGTCTGATCAATTCAATGTTTCTCTTCTTGAAAGAGAATTGAAATCAAGATTTCATAAAAAACCAGAACACCATTGCATCAGAACACCTGAATGATTTTCGCAACTGTAGAAAATGATTGTCACAACTATAGAAAATTTTCTGTAACTGAGATATATATAGGATTGATTTATCGTAAATGATCGTTTGATTCTCACATGTGCCATTGTTGGCTGCTATAGTGACTAACTGGGGGTTGGTCGCTCTACCGACCAACTTTCGTCGTTAAAACGAATAACTTGGAAGGTTGGTCGCTAGAGTGACCAACATTTGGACCCCCCCCCCAAAAAAAGTATATTTAGTCCAAAAAAAGAAAAAAAAATACGACGAAATTTTAAACCGTCGTAATATTTCATCGTAATTTGCACCCAATGTAGTAGTGTGTTGTTGAAGGGAGTTTAGTTTGGAACTCTGTATAAGCTGCAAGGAAGCACTATTAGTGATGGTTGTAATAGTTCCATTGTTCATGATATTGGAGTTGAAAAAGAAATAACTCCTACAGTCTCTGGAGAAAAGGTTATGATGTGGCATCAAAGGCTAGGGCATATCGGAGAGACGGGTCTTCGAGTACTACATGGTAAAGGTATGGTTGAAGGTATGTCTAATTGCTCTCCAAATTTTGATTTATGTGAACAATGTGTATATAGGAAGCAAAATCGGGTAAGATTCCCTTCTGATGCAATGAGGGCAAAAGGAGTTTTACAGCTAGTTTACAGTGATGTTTTTGGACTTGTGTCAGTCCCATCATTTGGAAAATCTGTGTACTATGTCTCATTTATAGATGACTTCTCAAGGAATACTTGGATATATTTCCTCGGGAAGAAATCTAAAGTCTTTGACAAGTTTAAAGAGTTTAAGGCTCTTGTTGAGAATCAAATGGAGAAAAGAATTAAGGTGTTGAGGATAGATAATGACGAAGAGTTCTGCGGGAATGAATTTGAAGAATTGTGTAATAAGTACAGTATAGCAAGGTAGAATACTACTCCATATACACCTCAACAAAATGGAGTTGCATAAAGGATGAATAGGACGTTGATGGAAAAAGAAAGGTTCATGCTTAGTGGTGTCGGGTTAGGGAAAGAATTCTAGGCAGAGGCAGTGGGTACTACATGTTACCTGGTCAACAAATCACCCTCATCAACACTGGATAACAAGACTCCACAAGAGGTATGGACTGGTAAGAAACCTTCTCTCACACATCTCAAGGTATTTGGTTGTGATGCATATGTTCATGTTCCAAAGGAAAAAAGGAGTAAGCTAGATAAGAAGGTTGAAAAGTGTATCTTTATTGGATATAAATATGGTCTCAAAGGTTATAAGCTTTGGAACCTAGAAAATAAGAAGGTAGTGTATAGCCGAGATGTGGTATTTAGAGAAATGAAGGATCTTGTTAAACAAGAAGTCCTACCAGGTAAGGAAGAACTAGAGAAAATAGATTTTGATTTAAAGGATGATGAACCAAACTCTACAGAAGAACAAGAATCAAAAGTAGAATATACTCATACTACAGTATTGAGGAGATCGTTTTGAGAAAGAAGGCTATTAGAAAGGTGTAATCCATCTGATTTCCATTAAAAATTTTCTTTGTATATTACTGATGATGATCCTAGAAATTTTAGGGAGGAAGTGGATTCAGAGGATGGAAATCTATGGAAAAAGGCCATGGACAAAGAAATGAAAGCTTTGGATAAGAATGAGGCTTGGGATCTAGTGGAGTTGTCGACTGGAAGAAATCCCATGAGAAGAAAATGGGTATTTAAAAAGAAGTTGAATGCAGAAGGAAAATTGGAGAAATACAAAGCTCGGTTAGTAGCGAAGGGTTATTCCCAGGTTGAGGGAATTGATTTTGGTGAGATTTTTTCTCCTGTTGCCAAGTTAAACTCTATAATATTTATGTTATATGTTGTTGCTACATTTGATTTTTAAGTAGAACAGATGGATGTGAAGACAACATTCCTACATGGGGATCTAGAAGAAGAAATATATATGAAGCAACCAGAAGGTTATGCTGTGAAGGGAAAGAAGGAGTTGGTATGCAAGCTGAAAAAGTCCTTGTATGGTTTTAAACAATCACCAAGGATGTGGTATCAAAAAATTTATACTTATATGCTGGGACTTGGATTCAAAAGAAGCAAAGAGGATCACTATGTGTATTTTAAGTTAATTGGTGATGATTTGATTTATTTGGTGTTGTATGTGGATGACATGTTGCTGATAGGAAACAACAAAGAGATTGTCCAGGATGTGAAAACTCAGTTGTCCTCTAAATTTGACATGAAGGATCTTGGTGCTTCAAATTTCATTTTGGGCATGGAAATTAAAAGAGATCGAAAAAAGAGGAAACTCTGGTTAAATAAGAGAAAATATGTTAAGACAATATTGTAGATGTTTAATATGCAGGAATGTAAACCGATCAAGGTCCCTATTCTTGTTAATGTCAATTTATTTGTGGATCAGTGTCCCAAGACACATGAAGAGGAGGAGGACATGTCTTGTGTTCCATATGTGAGTGCAGTTGGTAGTTTTATGTATGAAATGGTCTGTACTAGACCAAACATTGCACATGCAGTGGGAGTTTTGAGCAACTATATGTCAAAACCAAGGAAGGGTCATTGGACAACAGTAAAAAGGGTTTTTAGGTATTTCGTGGCACTGCTAGCTATGGATTATGCTACGAAGGAAGACTCACATTGGACAGAGTGTTGGATATACATGGATTTGTGGATGTTGTTGGGCTTCGGATTTATAACATTTTCTTGTTGGTTATTGAAGATATTGTTTACTCTCCTGAAGTCTTTTGTTAAGAAAATGGCATTCTTTCTATGCTATTCATATTTTGTTACACATATATGGGCCTTGGAGCACAACCGCTCAAAACACAAGATAATATCCCAATATGTGCTTCAATCATTGGAAAAAAACTTGCTCTGCATTCACTGGAGCTTGGCCCTGAATGGGTGAAGGAAAGGGTTTAAAAACAAAGATATAATGTGGATGCACTGTCACCTCTTGGTGCAAATGCTGTAAAGGGTAGACAAGGAGTAATTTATCTCTGGAGCAAAGTTACCAACTGGTGCTTCTGATGATGTTGAAGTTGTTAAATGGTTTGCAAAAAGACATGGGGTTATTGTTATCCCCGGTAGTGCTAGTGGAGGACCAAGGTATGTTCGTGTTTCATTTGGTCCAAGGGAATGCTTTATTCTCAATTTTCCAGGTAGAAAGATCTCGGCAATATTATTCAAGATGTGTATCTTATAACGCAAATTATTAAGGTCATCATTTACTTCAGTTTCTGGGGTTATTGGGCAATATGTAAAATGCCATGGTCAGTTTGACTCTGACAGAGTACTCTGTGATTTGAGGAGGAATCTCTATAGCTGGACCTTTCCTTGACAGAATAGTTGGCGCCCTCTGCCACTTCATAAATCCGTGCATATGTAACGCTCATAAATCCGTGCATGTGTAACGCAGGGGGGAAATGGTTTGTTTGAGAACCCAATCGCTGGCATCGAGTATTTAACATATATAGATTCATGCATAATGGAGGGAAACCGTTTTTCAAAGTCTATGTAATATCATGACACGAATACAGGCAATCTTGAAGCGTTTAATTATGGAAAACGTGTCTCATTCCCCGGTGGTACTCTTGAAACCGTTTTTGTAACTCCTTATTCATCGAGAGCAAAGCCACGCATTGCCAGAGAGCTGGAACGGGATAGAAATGATGGATAGAAATGAGGCATAGAAAAATGATGTAGAGAAATATGTAGAAGAGATCTAAAAAACGTTGCTATGCTTGAGATATGATGGGGGGGAATAGCTGATACAGAGAACACAGCTTGGAGGAATGTAATCGTTTTGAGTAGATGAAATAGAAAAAGAACGCATTATCTTACCTTAGTCTTCTGTCTTTTTATTAATTCTGAAGCTTTTCTATGGATTAATGGTTAACTATCAATGCAACTTGGATAGGAAGGGCCCCCTGCCCAGGATTGCAGTACATCTTCAGTTATAATAGAAAGATGGTTGTAGGTTCTTTTTCTCATAAATTGTGTTTAGTTTCTGGTAGTTTAATTTTAGTCCTGGTCATGAGTTGTAATGGTTCAGTTCACTTGGCATAAGAGTAGCAGAAACTTAATTATTTTCAACCATCGATTTCATCTTTTCAGTTTTCATGTTCAAACTGCTTAACATTCAGAAACTAGCCAGGATGTCTCATGAGATAGAGAAGTTTCTTTTGATTACAGTAGAGGGTTTATCTTGTACATTCATATACAGAACAGTACCGGTTAGTACAGAGTAGTACAGAGCAAAGTAGGGTACAGTAGCTTCCTTCCAGCGAGTTTCCTTTAGCAGTTCAGAGATTAGTTTGGCATCCTTTAAACCCCCTCTTCAGCCCTGCATTTCCTGTGCTGGTTCCTCTAAGTATACCTTCCCGGGTTGACAATTAAATGTTGATTTACATGATATATTTGCAGCTCGACATTTTGGCGCCATTTCCGGGGAGGTACTAAAAAGGATTGGAGAGTGGGCTCTGAAGTTTTGCCAAGTAGATTTGATTCAGAGGGTGTGCATTTGATTCAGTAGAAGTAATCTTCATTTCAGAACAGAGTGCCTTTATTTTCAGCAGATGCCATTTCCTTTCAACAGAGTTTTTGTTGCTTTCAGTTTACATAGAGCAAGTGTGTTTTCATTCTCAGTAGGAGGATATTTCATTTAGCAAGTATGCAGATTTTGTTTCAAGCAAGTGTGAGTTTGCAAACTAGTTTTCAGAATTGGTTATTTGGTGTGACTTGCAAAGCTTTTCAGCAAACCCCCTACAACAAGAGAAAAAATCACAAAAAATTGACTAATGGATTCAAGATTGAAGGAACGGAAGAAGAGATTGTTGCAGGAGCTTTCGTGCATCTTGTAGGAACTTGAAGAGATCTCTGCAACCCAAGAGATGGAGGAGGAAACAGTTGATTCAGTGGTTCTGTGTGAACACCTTTGCCAGCCTGCAGAAAACAATGAGCAATTAGAAACTCTAGCAGCAACAGAACCTGGTATGCATACTCATATTGAACATTGGTTTCAATCTGTTTTACAGCGTTCAGATGCTCTTCTTCTTCAGCAATTCTTGGAAATCAAGCAACCAGGGTTGCTTGCTCAGCATGCCTTGGTAATTATACATCTATATATTCTATCAAAGGGCATGAATTCATTATTGATTCTGCTAAGATGGTGGCTACATTGTTTATTTGCCTATACTTAAAGAAATGTCTCTTTTTATTTAGGTAGGTAGGTAGGATAGTGAATAAAAGATAGCACCTTTGAATATTTTATGTTTTCTGCAAATAAAAAGGACATTAGCAACATTTATTCACATAGGTAGACCTGCACAAAAAGGAGGTATTCGGATGAAGACTTTTCAGTTTTGGTACTCATGGACAGTTTCATTAGTTTGCAGTTCTGAAGAACAGTCTATTCTTCTGTTTTCTATAAATTTCCAGCACAGAGGACAACCCATCAGACTCATAACAGCATAAGCTTTGAAGCAAGACAAGAACAGAATTTGTGTTTTGCTACAGGCCTCTCATTCTGTCACAATACTTACATTATATAGCAGAACCTGACAACATACAGCTGAGCTCAATCTGGTTCTGAAAGGTAACAATACTCTAAGGTATGAATTCTTCTTTGAATTTATTTATATCATTAAATTTAAGGAAATTTTATTATGATTTATACTTATACTACTTGCTAAATCCATATCCTTCCACCTTTCAAAGCATCATCATCCAGTCATATCCTTTCCCTCTGTTTGCCATTATCATCTCGTACTTGTCCCTATTTCTCATAAGTTCCCTATCCTCTGTTTTCCATCTAAACCACAGTCTCAGACCAATGAAGAGAAGAGGAACAGTATGAGCCAAATTACGTGTCTATGTTAAAGAGATTTCCTGAGTTCAATGCGTGCCAAGAGAAAATTGCAAGCACTTGGTATTAATTCTTTCAAAAATTCCACGGGTATGCAAATGGAATCACCCTGTATTTCACTCAGGGGTATGATACGAGAAAACAAAGACTCATAAATTCCCTGCTCATGTCAATTTATTAAAGAAGAGACTTAGTACAAGCAAGAAGCAGGCTGCAGGGCAATTAAATATCACTATTAGCATATCTTCTGGAATTACACAGAGTTTTTTAGTTGTCACATGTAACTATGTGGCTTGTCAATGTGGTGTGCCAAAGATGGTGTCAATTATAGAAGCAAGGAGGAGGTGTCCTAATATTGTCTTGATCAATGGGGAAGATCTTACACCATACAGAGCAGCCAGCAAAAGGATAATGAATGTGCTCAGGCAGTTTGGCACACTAGAGAGGTCAGATTAGATGAATGTGGATTAGATATCACATCTGAGACCATGAAACGTGCTGCAT
>JASDQU010436269.1:0-24946 GCA_032191745.1 Picea mariana | reverse complement strand
AGGTATGAATTCTTCTTTGAATTTATTTATATCATTAAATTTAAGGAAATTTTATTATGATTTATACTTATACTACTTGCTAAATCCATATCCTTCCACCTTTCAAAGCATCATCATCCAGTCATATCCTTTCCCTCTGTTTGCCATTATCATCTCGTACTTGTCCCTATTTCTCATAAGTTCCCTATCCTCTGTTTTCCATCTAAACCACAGTCTCAGACCAATGAAGAGAAGAGGAACAGTATGAGCCAAATTACGTGTCTATGTTAAAGAGATTTCCTGAGTTCAATGCGTGCCAAGAGAAAATTGCAAGCACTTGGTATTAATTCTTTCAAAAATTCCACGGGTATGCAAATGGAATCACCCTGTATTTCACTCAGGGGTATGATACGAGAAAACAAAGACTCATAAATTCCCTGCTCATGTCAATTTATTAAAGAAGAGACTTAGTACAAGCAAGAAGCAGGCTGCAGGGCAATTAAATATCACTATTAGCATATCTTCTGGAATTACACAGAGTTTTTTAGTTGTCACATGTAACTATGTGGCTTGTCAATGTGGTGTGCCAAAGATGGTGTCAATTATAGAAGCAAGGAGGAGGTGTCCTAATATTGTCTTGATCAATGGGGAAGATCTTACACCATACAGAGCAGCCAGCAAAAGGATAATGAATGTGCTCAGGCAGTTTGGCACACTAGAGAGGTCAGATTAGATGAATGTGGATTAGATATCACATCTGAGACCATGAAACGTGCTGCATTAGGGGTGTTTTAGAACAACTTCATAGGTTTTGTAATTGACAGAAAGAATCAACCTACTTATTCTGCACTTCTGAACTGTTATGTAAAAAAGGAAAAATATCGAAAAGTCCGAGGCAACCCTGGAAAAGTTGAAGGAATTGGGGTTTGCTAAAGGTCCACTTCCCTTTAAAGAGATGATAACACTATACATTAACACGCAGCAGTTTGAAAAGGTGCCTTCGGTGATATGGGAAATGAAGAAAAATGGCCTCTCACTAGATAATACTCTTATAACTATTGGATGAAAAGTTATGCAGCTTTGTCAGACATGGATAAAGTGGAAGAGGTGTTGAATGGAATGGTGATGATGGAATTCAATTTCTTGTGGATGGGAATGGTTCCCATCTAGAACTAGAACCAATAATTCAAAACTTGCTCGCACTGCAGCGAAACCCTTCTACTTTCTTTTCCATCCGCAGACATGTCTTAAATTCTCTTCTTGGAATGGTTTATGCACCAGATGGACAAATTGTCAGGACAATTGCCAGGGAAGTAAATGCAATTTATTTTCTTCTACCTTTGGTCGAAGGTTCTGATCCAAAGATATGCAAATATGTTATTAAATTGCTATGTTTCCTTTCAGAGGGGGGTTCTCAGGAGGTCTCAAGATTTCTATTAAACAAAAATAAGTTGCATCTTTTTGTAAGTTTTCTTGAAGATGATTCTAAAGGTGATGTACAAGCAGCCATAACAGGCATATTGGAAAACCTCCCAGCTTCTGACAGTAAACTCACTGCTGCTTTAATAGAGTATGAAGCGCTCCCAGCAATTATAAAAGTGATGAAGAATGGGACTTTCGATGCAAAAGAAAATGCAGTAGGAGCACTACTCAGATTCACTGACCCTTCTAGTGTGGGCACTCAACATACAGTCGTGTAGTTGGGAGCTTACCCTATTCTTATAAGTTTGCTTCACTCCGGAATAACGTTGGAAAAAACAAAAGCAGCTTTTGCTATTGGTAATCTATCTTCGAGTAGTCCCTACCTTAGTGTGGCACCTGTAGTCAATGGGTGTTTGTGTTTCATGTCTGCAAAGCCTCCAGTATGTAGAGTGCACAGAGGACCTTGCAATGTTAAGACTACATTTTGTCTTGTAAAGGCCAATGCTTTATCTGCACTAGTGAACCTTTTGCAAGAACGTGAGGGTAACACTACTGGTGCAGCAGTTCATGCACTTGCAACGTTGGTAAGTGACGATGACATTTTGAGCAAGGGAGCTACTGTACTACATCAAGAGAAGGCTATTGACCCTATGATTGAAATTCTTTCTCGGGGAACAACAGAGTCCAAACAAGAGGCAGTGAGACTTTTAGAGAAGTTATTCAATATTAAGGAAATTGTAGAAGCATATGCATCCAAAGCAAGGATTCCTCTTGTGGATCTGGAAACTCAAACGCATTGGGGTGGATCACTTAGGAAAAAAGAAGCCAACGTCTTGGCACAGTTAGAAGTCAGAAAGAAACATCAAGTTATTTTTTATATAGATTTCCATTGCTTGCAAGTTGCAGTGCATTTCATAGCGTTCCTGTTTTTCTTATTCCTACCAGGGGTCATTACTTCTAATTTGCATGTGTAGCATGTAAGATCCTAAAGGAATATGAGACATGTTGGCTCGTAGATATAACACTTTTTGAACCCTCTACATTCACTTCTACACCCCTTATTTCGCTCTCTCACCTTATAAACGCATTTATATTTTCACTCATACAACTAAATACCCAGCAAGTCTAGTAACGTATGGTCATCTCTTAATTTCCTTTTATTTTAATGATTAAATACAATTTTTAGAAGGTTCATGACTTATTGTATTAGAAATGCAGCATTCTTTGATTTCAGGTGGACATATACGATGAGGACTCTCCATAATTCAGAATGTTCTAGCTCACTCAGACGGAGTCTCATCTCATCTCACTCGAACCATATGATGACTCATACAATCTTCATCTCTGGATTTGATACATTTTATTGTAGATTCTTGGCTTCTTTCATGATTGGGTTGCTAAGGTTTTTCATACTTATGAAGTCTTCTTCTTATGGATTCTTGCAAAACCTCACTCATATGATGTGGCACTCTTCTTGATATCATTGCAGCACTATTACAAGAAAATGCATCCATTTTGCTATCACTACTACCTTCAAACATTAGGCACTTCCAACCGTGTGTACAAGCTACTAAACAGAGGTGTTCCAAATCTTATTAATGGTATCACTCATTGTAACAATGGAATGGAAGATAATGATGAAGGATTTGTGCATTGGTTAAGCTATTTGTTTTCCTGGGTTCTGGACATGGCCATCAAGAGTTTAAATGATGAGCGCCATTCCTGGTATATTTGTCTCTTTAACATAATGTTGATACTAAACAGAGCTTACCAGTACCAGGTACCAGCTTGCACCCAGTGAAGATATCAACGAAGCTGCTAAATTTACCCAGCTCTTAGAAGGTTTGGAAGGTTTGATATGAAAATTGGATAAGTTGACAGTATATGCTCAGAGTGCAGGGGTTCTTCTCAGCAGTTCCTACTAATCAATATGGACAGTTCTTGGGACTGTTAACATTCTATTACCATGCCAGTGTTAAAGAGGTGAATTTGTTTGCATGAGGACATGCAAAAAGCTAGGCATGGGGGGATGTTGGGCTCCGGATTTATAACATTTTATTGCTGGTTCTTGAAGATATTGTTTACTCTCCTGGAGTCTTTTGTTAAGCAAATGGAATTCTTTCTATGCTATTCATATTCTATTACACATATATGGGCCTTGGAGCACAACCACTCAAAACACAAGATAATATCCCAATATGTGCTTCAATCATTGGACAAAAGCTTGCTCTGCATTCACTGGAGCTTGGCCCTGAATGGGTGAAGGAAAGGGTTTAAAAACAAAGATATAATGTGGATGCACTGTCACCTCTTGGTGCAAATGCTATAAAGGGCAGACAAGGAGTAATTTATCTCTGGAGCAAAGTTACCAACTGGTGCTTCTGATGATGTTGAAGTTGTTAAATGGTTTGCAAAAAGACATGGGGTTATTGTTATCCCCGGTAGTGCTAGTGGAGGACCAGGGTATGTTCGTGTTTCATTTGGTCCAAGGGAATGCTTTCTTCTCAATTTTCCAGGTAAAAATATCTCAGCAATATTATTCAAGATGTGTATCTTATAACGCAAATTATTAAGGTCATCATTTACTTCAGTTTCTGGGGTTATTGGGCAATATGAAAAATGCCAAGATCAGTTTGACTCTGACAGAGTACTCTGCGATTTGAGGAGGAATCTCTACAGCTGGACCTTTTCTTGACAGAATAGTTGGTGCCCTCTGCCACTTCATAAATCCGTGCATATGTAACGCTCATAAATACGTGCATGTGTAACGCAGGGGGGAAACGGTTTGTTTGAGAACCCAATCGTTGGCATCGAATATTTAACATATATAGATTCATGCATAACGGAGGGAAACCGTTTGTCAAAGTCTATGTAATATCATGACATGAATACAGGCAATCTTGAAGCGTTTAATTATGGAAAACGTGTCTCATTCCCCGGTGGTACTCTTGAAACCGTTTTTGTAACTCCTTATTCATCGAGGGCAAAGCCACGCATTGCCAGAGAGATGGAATGGGATAGAAATGATGGATAGAAATGAGGCATAGAAAAATGATGTAGAGAAATATGTAGAAGAGATCTAAAAAATGCTGCTATTCTTGAGATATGATGGGGGGGAATAGCTAATACAGAGAACACAGCTTGGAGGAATGTAATCATTTTGAGTAGATGAAATAGAAAAAGAACGCATTATCTTTCCTTAGTCTTCTGTCTTTTTATTAATTCTGAAGCTTGTCTATGGATTAATGGTTAACTATCAATGCAACTTGGATAGGAAGGACCCCCTGCCCAGGATTGCAGTACATCTTCAGTTATAATAGAAAGATGGTTGTAGGTTCTTTTTCTCAGAAATTGTGTTTAGTTTCTGGCAGTTTAATTTCAGTCCTGTTCATGAGTTGTAATGGTTCAGTTCACTTGGCATAAGAGTAGCAGAAACTTAATTATTTTCAACCATCGATTTCATCTTTTCAGTTTTCATGTTCAAACTGCTTAACATTCAGGAACTAGCCAGGATGTCTCATGAGATAGAGAAGTTTCTTTTGATTACAGTAGAGGGTTTATCTTTTACATGCATATACAGAACAGTACCGGTTAGTACAGAGTAGTACAGCCCAAAGTAGGGTACAGTAGATTCTTTCCAGCGAGTTTCCTTTAGCAGTTCAGAGATTAGTTTGGCATCCTTTAAACCCCCTCTCTAGCCCTGCATTTCCTGTACTGGTTCCTCTAAGTCTACCTTCCCGGGTTGACAATTAAATGTTGATTTACATGATATATCTACAGCTCGAAAGATGCATACTGGGTTATAGATCTGGATCATAGGAGATCTACAATTGGGTATGTGTTTAACCTGTTTGGAGGAGAAATAAGTTGGATGACCAAAAGACAGGTTGTTGTGGCACTTTCAACTATAGAAATTGAATACATGGAAGCCACTCATGCAAGTAAGGAAGTAGTGTGGTCACAAAGATTGTGTTCAGGTATTGGGTTGGTAAAACAAGTTGTAAGGATAGATTTTGACAGTCAGAGTGCAATTTTTACAGCGAAGAACCCATCTTATCATTCAAAGACAAAGCATATTGATATTCAATATCACTTTGTGAGAGACATGGTTTAAGAAAAGAAAGTATTTTTGATGAAGGTGGACACTTTGAATAATGTTGCAGATTCATTAACAAAATCTGTGAGCACTAAGAAGTTCTCTTGGTGTAGAGGATCCATGGGCATTGTTTCCCTAGATTGTGGACTATTGACGCAGGCGATATGGCGCACAAATGCATACCCCACAAGGTCTCTACACGCACCTCCCACTTTCAGGATCGATCAATTTCTCCCTTCTGCTGAGCCTCCAATGGCTCCTTGGATTCTCTCGCGAATCACTGTGAAAATTTGACCCAGTCCACAGGTCCTTTCTTTCCTCCACACAGCCTTCTTCACTTTACCGTGGTTGTCCCCGACTCAATTTCTGGGTTCGGGGTTTCATGCTTCCTGCTGTCGAGAGTTTCTGTACTCTCGATTCCCCGATCACCGATGAGCTCTCTGCCCGGCCTTAGCCCCTCCTGGCTAGGCTCTCTAGTCCATGTGACTAGTCCTTATAAGACCACAGCCTTATCTTCTCCTGTTGGGGTTTTTGGGTTTCAAATTCCTGATGCATCCCAATTCACGTTAGGCCTCCAGGCTAAGATCCTCATCCACATGACCTTATCCTATATGACCGCAGCCATATACCTCTGTTGGGGTTTTGGACTTTCCAATGTCCAAATACAATCGCCCTCTGGATCCGTGATCCTCCGATTCCCGATGCACTTTAACTTCAGCTAGCCCTCCTGGCTCAGCCCCTGGTCCACGTGACCATTACCCCGTGACCACAACCTTACCCCTCGTCGGGGTTTCATGGTTTCCAATGCCTAAATGCATATACCCGCAGGATTCCTGACTCCTCGAATCCCGACTGGCTGACAACTGGCCCCCACACAACAGAGCTCTCCCCCTCTTTCTAATTTGCTAACAGTTGGCTCCCTCTTATCGGGGTTTTGCGGTTCGCGATTCCAAAATACCAAAACCACTTGTCACCAGGGTCCCCGATATCCCGTTGACTGAAACACCAATGAACAACTTCCTGTCGGGCCTTTCCCCAATGGCGTCGATTGCTTCCACGCATCCTCCTCAAGATGGATGGTTCTGATCTCTCCGAGATTTCGAGACTTTTGATGTCCCGATTCTTTCGACCTCAGGAACTCCGATTTCCCGATGGCCAATATACCGACGATTGTTCGATCTCCGCCACGTGTCTCTCCCCAATGGACAGTCCAGATCGCTCCAGTGTTTCGAGACCTGAAGTGTCTCAATTTTCTTGTCCTTGAGAATCCTGATTTCCCAATGGCTACACCTCTCATCGGGACTTTACTTCTGCCTATGAGAGTTTAACTCCCACACAACTCCTGACAGATCCAATGGCTGTCGGGTATTTGGACCAAGATCTGATGGTCCAGATCTCTTCTTCTGCGCATACTCCAGAGACTAAACACCGAGCCTTTTCTCTCGATCCAACGGCTGTCGATCTCCCACTCTGTGCGCTTCTCCTGAGCTCCTCCTGGACGTAGAAATCAACGGTCCAAATCTCTTCTCCATCTGATCTGATGGCTACTGTTTCTCCTCCTGAGCTTCAACGCACTTTCTTCCGAGACTTGGAAGAATTTCCAGCTCCCAAAGGCCTCAAGCTTTGTTCTCTGTTAAGGTCCTAACCCGCACATAGGTAGATCAATGTATTCGGGTGTAATAAAGGTCAATATTAATAAGGCCTTTCAATAAAATAGAATAAGGCGGATGTAAGAAGACCTAATAGAAGCTTTCGCTTCTAGAAGGATCTTCCTCTAGATACTTCTCTTAATAGACATATTTAGTATAAATAAGGGTCGAGGGTATGAAAACCCTAGCTTGGAGATTATTGTAACAGAGCACTGCTCGACTAGAGGTTGCCCCCTCGAAGCGGCCTGTGAACATTGCTTTCTGAATCAAAGTTCTTTTCTATTGCTATTTCGTATATCATTTCTATGTATTGTGAATATTATGTTGGATATTTTACTGTTATTCTGCCATTTCTAGTATTTTATTTATGTTCTACATATTTTATATATCTGGTATCTTGCAAGTGGTATCAGAGCACTTTCCTTGGCAGAAATTGTGGGTATTTTTTCCAGGGTAGAGACGTATTCCAGCGTCGTTAAGCCACAGAGATCTGTCGTTACGTGCATAAACCCGTGATTGAGGGATTCATACATGCAGAAAATACAAGTGGTTCTTAAGAGCACATCTGTTGGCCACCCTTGTAACCCCTGTTGGTACCCCTTCTAGTGGTAGCGCATCAGACAACACCTGTGTACGGATCAGCCTAGATTTCCTAAAGCCCTCTTTAGATAAACCTATCGGCTGCCGGACTACTATAGTGTCACCAAGAACAACACTCGGGAAGATACTCTCTAGTACCTGGGTAGTCGGGTAGTACGGATAAGGGTACAGTCTATCCTCCTTAGTTAGTGCCCTGAGATATTGGGCCGAGTACTACTGTTGGACCCCACACGTATATCAGAGAGCTATAGCACAGGGCAAACCCTTGTCTGTAGAACCCTTGAATACCTAACCCTTGGGGAACATAAACAACAACATAAACAAATTAAATCGGCGAGATCTATTGACACGCATCTGTGTTTGGGTTGCTAAGTAAATACTCGCTGGTTCAGAATTTGGGGATTTCAGCACTGCAACATTCTTCAAACCAAAGCATAACCCCGCAGNTCATGGCCCATACCCGTAACCAAGAACTAGAGTCTCGCTTCAACACCCTGCAATCTGGTTTACTTGAGACCCAACAAGAAGTGCAACAACTCAGTGCTACTATTGCCTCCCGTGATGCCTCCATGAATGCATCTGTAAATGTAGCTGTGCAGTCCACAATGGTGGAAGTCAAACACGAACTGACCACCCAGCTTGAATCTGTCTTTTCCGCACTCTGCACCAAACTCAAGCTCCCTACCGATGACTCTTTTCCTGAGGCACATAAAAAGACTGAAGGTGAAACTTCTTCCCATTCCTTTCAACCCCATCATTTTCAAAGGGACATACGCCTTCCGAGGGTGGATGTAACCAAATTTGATGGCTCGGACCCCACTGGTTGGGTCACACAAATGGAACATTATTTCTCTCTCTACAACATTACAGATGACTTGGCCAAACTCCGGTATGGTGTGCTCCATCTAGATCAAGAATGCTGGCAATGGTGGCAATGGAGAAAAACTTCCCATCAAGGGTATATTGCTTGGACCCAATTTGTTGCTGAGCTTTATGAATGGTTTGACACTGACACCAACCATTTGGGCCGTTTGACAAAATTGAAGCAATCAGGCACATTCGAAGACTTCATAGCTGCATTTGAGCGTCTGGCTTTTCGAACAGAGGGCATGACTGATGCTTTCTTTCGAGAGTGTTTTATCAGTAACCTCAAGGAGGAGATTCGGGCCCATGTTCTCATGGCTCGACCTACGACTTGGGTGGAGGCTACCAAAAAAGATAAAGAAGCACAACAAATTGTTTCCTCTCAAAACCGTAAGCCTTCCTTTATTCCACGCCCTAAACCAGTAAACCCCACTACTCCCTCTGCCCCATTAAAAATCCAAAAGTTGACCAGAGCTGAAATGGCTGAATGCCAACTCAAAGGCCTCTGTTATAATTGTGATGAAAAATATTTCCCAGGCCACAAATGTAAGGAACAAAAGCTCTTTATGGCCATCTCTGAGGATATTCAAGAAGAAGATGTTGACACCCCCCCAATGCCCGAGTCACCAGAAATTTCTGACATAAACCCTCTCTCCGACCCTCCCGAAGTGGAACCAATCATTTCCCTTAATGCTCTCACTGGCTTCTCTGCCCCCCAAACCCTCAAGCTAATCGGTTACATCAAGCACCAAAAGGTCATCATCTTGGTTGATAGTGGCAGCACCCACAATTTTATTCATCGCTGCATTGCCCCAGAAACCCATTGCTACATCCATGCTGTCAACAATTTCCAAATCATGATTGCCAATGGTGGTTCTAAGAAATGTGGCGGGCACTGTGAAAATGTGTGTCTCCAAATAGGTGACTACCACCTCAAATCACACATGTTTGCTATTGACATGGGCGGTTGCGACATTGTGTTGGGTGCCGAATGGCTAAGAACCTTGGGTCCCATTCTCATGGATTTTCAGAACTTAACCATGCAATTTGACCAAGGAGGCCACAAATATAAATTTCAAGGCATCACTGCGGGTTCTCCTGAAATCATCAGTTCTCATCGCATGCAAAAATTGCTCAAAAAAGGTCATTTTGGTGTCATAGCCCAACTCGACGCCATACAAGCCACAAAGATCCCACCCGTGCCCCAAGACCTCCAAGCCCTCCTTGCTAAACATCAAATAGTCTTTTCCACTCCCCAAGGACTCCCTCCTTCCTGCGGTGTTCATGATCATTCCATTCCCCTTGTCCCAGGAAGCCTTCCTCCCAATATACGTCCCTATCGCCACCCCTTTGCACAAAAGAATGAAATTGAAAAAATGGTCCAGGAACTCCTTCCTACCGTAGTCATCCATCCTAGTATGGGCCCTTACTCCTCTCCGGTCATCATGGTACTGAAGAAACAAGGTTCTTGGAGAATGTGTCCTAACTTCCATGCTCTCAACAAACTAACCATCAAAGACAAATTTCCCATTCCTGTCATTGATGACCTTCTGGATGAATTGAGTGGCGCCCAATTCTTCACCAAACTTGATCTTCGCTCGGGCTATCACCAGATACGTATGAAAGAGTCCGACATTCCCAAGGCATCCTTTCGCACTCATGAGGGCCACTATGAGTTTTTGGTCATGCCCTTTGGTTTGTGTAATGCCCCCTCCACCTTTCAGAGCCTCATGAACCATGTCTTCCGCCCTTTTCTCCATCATTTTGTCTTAGTTTTCTTTAATGATATCCTCATATATAGCAAGACATGGAAAGACCATCTTACTCATGTGAATCAAGTTCTCAGCCTACTCTCTCAGCACCAGCTTTTCCTGAAACAGTCCAAATGTGCTTTTGGTGCATCCGAAGTAGAATACTTGGGTCATTTGGTGGGCAAGGATGGCGTCAGGGTGGACCCGAAGAAGATTGAAGCTATGCAAGACTGGCCACACCCAAAGACTCTCAAAATCTTGCGTGGATTATTGGGCCTCACAGGTTATTATCTCAAGTTCGTTAAGAACTATGGAAAGATTGCAACACCTCTCACGGCTCTCCTCAAAAAGAACTCTTTCACTTGGACCCCAACAGCTGGTCAAGCTTTTCAAACCTTGAAGACGGCCATGTGCACCACTCCGGTTCTGGCCCTTCCCGACTTCACAAAGACATTTGTGTTGGAATGCGACGCCTCAGGGAAAGGAATTGGTGTTGTCCTTAAGCAAGAGGGTCGACCTTTGGCCTTCACTAGCAAGCAACTATCTGAAAAGAATATGGGCAAACTCATTTATGAGAAAGAAATGTTGGTGATTATGCATACCATTGAATTATGGTGTCCTTATCTCTTGGGGCAACGATTCCAAATTAAGACCGACCATCAAAGCCTCAAGTACTTTCTGGAACAACGCATTTCCTCCCAGGAGCAACAAAAATGGGTCACTAAGCTCTTTGGATATCACTATGAGATCATTTACAAGAAGGGCAAAGACAATGTCGTGGTGGATGCACTGTCCCGCAAATATGAAGACGAAGGATCCCTTTTTTCTCTTTCCTTCATTGTACCTGATTGGTTGCAAGTTGTGCACGAGGAATGGCTTCAAGACCCCAAAAGTTCACATCTGATCCAACAACTGCAGAATAAGGATCAGGCTCCCCTAGGGTACTCCTAGCTCTAGGATGAGCTTCGATACAAAGGCTGCTTGTATTTAAGTAAACAATCCAAGCTCAAATCCACGGTACTTTCTGAGCTTCATGCTACACCCACAGCGGGGCACTCAGGGTTCACCAAAACATATGATCGAGTCAAACGTTCTTTTTTCTGGGATGGTATGAAACAGGACATCTGTAAGTTTGTGGCTGAATGTGAGGTATGTCAACGCAACAAGGGAGAAACAGTCAAATCTCCAGGCACCCTCCAACCGCTTCCGATTCCCCCTGCTATTTGGAAAGATATCTCTATGGAATTTACTACAGGCTTACCCAAATTAGGGAATAAATCAGTCATAATGGTGGTGGTGGATCACCTTTCCAAGTATGCTCATTTTTGTGCTCTTCACCACCCATTTACTGCATCCACGGTGGCTCAAATTTTCATGGATCAGGTCTTCAAGCTTCATGGCATTCCAAACTCTATTATTTCTGATCGAGACCCAACTTTCACAAGCAATTTTTGGCAAGAACTATTTAAGCTACAAGGCACACAATTGCATCTTAGCTCAGCCTATCATCCCCAGACAGATGGTCAAACGAAAGTCGTCAACAAGTGTTTGGAAACATATCTGAGGTGCTTTGCCTCTGAAAAACAACACCAGTGGGCTCAATGGTTACCCCTCGCGGAATGGTGGTACAACACTACATACCATATAGCCACTCGCATGACGCCTTTTGAAGTAGTGTATGGACAGAAGCCACCTTCAGTTCTCTCATACTTACAGGGTACCTCGAAGGTCCGGACAGTTGACCAAACACTTACAGTCCGAGAGGATATCCTTCGCACCCTTAAAGAGAACTTGGCCATGGCCCAGAATAGAATGAAGCAGCAAGCAGATCAAGGTCGCTCCGAACGTCAATTTGTAGAATGGGATCAGGTGTTTCTGTGACTGCAATCATATAAGAAAACTTCCCTCAAGGGCGAGCAATGTCAGAAGCTAGCACCCAAATTTTATGGCCCTTACATAGTTCTCAAGCGTGTGGGACAAGTCGCATATCAGTTAGCTCTGCCCAGTCAGTCGAAGCTGCATCCTGTTTTTCATGTGTCGTGCTTGAAGAAGGTCATTGGAACCAGGTGCCAAATCCAAACCAACCTTCCAGAGTTAGCTGAAGAAGGATCCATTTGGCTACAACCAGAAGCAGTTTTGGACCAGCATGAGCGTCGCCTATGTCAGAGAACCATCAAGAAAGTGCTAGTACAGTGGAAAGATATGACTCCAGCAGATGCCACTTGGGAACCAGCTACCATTCTGCAACAGTTTCCACATCTCAAGCCTTGAGGACAAGGCTATTTTTAAGGGGGCAGACATGTTAAGGTCCTAACCCACACATAGGTAGATCAATGTATTCAGATGTAATAAAGGTCAATATTAATAAGGCCTTTCAATAAAATAGAATAAGGTGGATGTAAGAAGACCTAATAGAAGCTTCCTCTTCTAGAAGGATCTTCCTCTAGATACTTCTCTTAATAGACATATTTAGTATAAATAAGGGTCGAGGGTATGAAAACCCTAGCTTGGAGATTATTGTAACAGAGCGCTGCTTGACTAGAGGTTGCCCCCTCGAAGAGGCCTATGAACATTGCTTTCTGAATCAAAGTGCTTTTCTATTGCTATTTCGTATATCATTTATGTGTATTGTGAAGATTATGCTGGATATTTTACTGTTATTCTGCCATTTCTAGCATTTTATTTCTGTTTTGCATATTTTATATATCTGGTATCTTGCATTCTCCTTTTCCTCTGCGAACTCCTCGACTCTGAGCTTCACCAATGCATGTGAAAACACTGTTCCTCCTGAGCCCTTCTTCAAACCTTTGAAGATTTTACCTCTACCTCCTATAGAGTCTTCGTGCATACACCGCGTTGTCTCTCCTGAGCTCTTCCTGTAGCTTCGACCTCTACAAAAATTTGTCCTTGTTCCTTTATCCCACAAATGGAGAATGTAATGCCCTCCTGGAAGTGTCTCTGCTCAAGAAACCTCTTGCTGAGTCCTTCTGGGTGTTCAACAACCCAGTGAAGATCCTTCAGTGGACTCTTCCTTCAAATGGCAGAACTCAAAAGAGTTCTCTTCCCCTTCTGTGCCTGTCTACACACTGATTCGATGCCTCCTGGCAGAGTTTCCCTTTCACAGAATGTTCAGCAGTTCAAATTACCCAATGTCCAAATACAATCAAATACAATGTCCAAATACAATCGCCCTCTGGATCCACGATCCTCCGAATCCCGACGCGCTTTAACTTCAGCTAGCCCTCCTGGCTTAGCCCCTGGTCCACGTGACCATTACCCCATGACCACAACCTTACCCCTCGTCGGGGTTTCGGGGTTTCCAATGCCTAAATGCATATACCCATGGGATTCCCGACTCCTCGAATCCCGACTAGCTGACAGCTGGCCCCCACACAACGGAGCTCTCCCCCTCTTTCTAATCTACTGACAGCTGGCTCCCACTTATCGAGGTTTCATGGTTCGCGATTCCAAAATACCAAAACCACTTGTCACCAGGAACCCCGATATCCCGATGACCCAAACACCGATCAACAACTTCCTATCGGGCCTTTCCCCAATGGCGCCGATTGTTGCCACGCATCCTCCTCAAGATGGACGATTCTGATCTCTATGAGATTTCGAGACTTTTGATGCCCCGATTCTTTCGACCTCAGGAACTCCGATTTCCTAATGGCCAATATATCGATGATTGCTCGATCTCCGCCACGTGTCTCTCCCCAACGGACAGTCCAGATCGCTCCGGTGTTTCGAGACCTGAAGTGTCTAGATTTTCTTGTCCTCGAGAATCCCGATTTCCCGATGACTGCTATCCCGATGGCTACACCTCTCATCGGGACTTTACTTCTACCTATGAGAGTTTAACTCCCATGCAACTCCTGACAGATCCGATGGTTGTCGGGTATTTGGACCAAGATCCGACGGTCCAGATCTCTTCTTCTGTGCACACTCCAGAGACTAAACACCAAGCCTCTTCTCCCTATCCAATGGCTGTCGATCTCCCCCTCTGTGTGCTTCTCCTGAGCTCCTCCTGGACGTAGAAATCAACGGTCCATATCTCTTCTCCAGACAATCCGACGGCTACTGTTGTTCCTCCTAAGCTTCAGCGCACTTTCTTCCGAGACTTGGAATAATTTCCAGCTCCCAAAGGCCTCAACCTTTATTCTCCTTTTCCTCTGTGAACTCCTCGACTCTGAGCTTCGCCAATGCGTGTGAAAACGTTGTTCCTCTTGAACCCTTCTTCAAATATTTGAAGATTTTACCTTTACCTCCTGTAGAGTTTTCGTGCATACACCATGTTGTCTCTCCTGAGCTCTTTCTATAGCTTCGAACTCTACAGAAATTCATCCTTGTTTATTTCTCCCACAAATGGAGAATGTAATGCCCTCCTGGCAGTGTCTCTGCTCAAGCAACCTCTTGCTGAGTCCTTCTGGGTGTTCAGAAACCCAGTGAAGATCCTTCAGTGGACTCTTCCTTCAAATGGCAGAACTCAAAAGAGTTCTCTTCCCCTTCTGTGCCTGTCTGCACACTAACTCGATGCCTCCTGGCAGAGTTTCCCTTTCACAAAATGTTCAGCAGTTTTGTCTTCTTCTCCTATGCACCTATGCACTCGCTCGATGCCCACCTGGCAGAGCTTCAAAAAATCCTCAATGATTCTATTTCTTTTAAACTCACAGCAGAGTTCTTCTTCTGTGCACTCCTTGCACCTGCTTAATGCCCACCTGACAGAGCTCCACAGAATCCTCAATGATTCTGTTTTCTTCTTCTAACTCTTAGCAAAGTTCTTCCAACTGCACCTTGTGCCTGTGACCAATGCCCACTTGGCAGAGCCTTACAGAACTCCTAAGAGATTCTGTCTGCAACTGTGTCTTTTCCCACACAGCCTTGCCTCCTGAGGTGTTCAGCAACCTCAAAGGTCTTCCTCCTGAGTTGTTGATTTTAGCTCTTGTGCCTCAGCATGCCTTTGTCTGAACCCCGTAGTGTTTAGAAGTGCATCCTCTGTGCACGGCGCTCAGAACCCGCAGCGTTCTGCCACACCCTCCTGGTGTGAAGCCTCAAAGACCTTCACCTGAAATCAAAACAACCTGCAAATGTACAACCACAGCATACATTCACAACATATGAAGAACACTCACAGACATCCATACAACACAAAATATCATGCAGGAAAAACTACTCTGTTATATTAAATTGGCAAATGCCTATAATTACAAGGTGTTCTCGAGCTCTCTCTGGCTCTACTCTTACAACCATTACCACTACCAAAATGAGATCTGAAAATCTCTTTTTCCCGAGGGGCTCATCGAGCGCTTCTCTCCAGGTCTACCTACTATATTCAATTAAAATAAATGGTTGTCTAGTCCAGCATCTGGATCTAGATCTCAGTCGATCTAGCATTAAAGCCGATCTACCTAACGCCTGCACAAAGGCACGGATTCTATGGCTCACCAGCCTAAGCATTTAAATTTACATTCAAATCAAATTTAAATGAGGCTGCACCTCCCTCTTAGCTTTGAATGCATGCGCGCTGACGTGGCTGGCTGGCTGGCTGGCCGACGTGGAGAGATGCTCCTGCATCAAATATGTAACCCTATAACCCCATGTATGCAAAGAAAAAATCATGTGGGATAGTGTTGGGTATGTATTATATTCTTTGCACAAGTAGTAGTGTCACATTTTTGTCTCGTTTTTTGTGTTGCCTTGATTTTCATGTCCATTGTTGGGCGATTTTTCAGCACATGGTTTTTGCCATTGGTTTTCTATTTCTGGTTAAGGAATTAAGGTTTTTGACTAATCCAGGTCATTGGGTTAGGGTTTTGTATGTCGTAGGCTCCTATATGGATATTGTTTTGTAAATATTGTATCACTATGAATGAATATAGAATATGTTGGTTTTCCCGGTTTGGGTTTCCAGGGGAAAAATATATGTGTAATGTTTGTATTTTCCATTGTTTATTTTCTGTTCTTTTACTGAAAATATGCTTGTGGTAAATATTGTACAAGGTTAAAAACTACAAGAGATACAATGTATTAGCCCATTGGGTAGAGGTGCACTAGGGGTTAGATCGATTGAATGCTTGACCTAATAGTATTGCGGCACCCTGGTGGAGGAGGAGAAGATGTCTTTGTGTTCTTCCACAATCTTGTCCACTTGCTTCTATTGTGTGGAAAGGCCCTTTGCAGAGGCCATGGAGGTGGATGTAACCTTTGGTTCACTTTGAGAGCGAATCATGAAGAAGAAAAAATTCTCGGCCTGGGAAATGACCTTCCTTCATTACTTAATAGAGATCAAGGAAATAGAGGTAGGTGGAGCTACCTCTGGTATCCTGTACAATTGTCTACCCAAAGGAATAATAACACTGTGAGGTCTAGACTCATATATAGCATGTCGTTTCCACAAATATGGTTTTCCTAAAAGAACATTACAAAATTAAAAGGGGGAAATATCACACAATATCTCATCCTTGAAGGGCTTGATTCCATAGGGAAAATGAAACTATTGGTTGATGCAGAGGTCTCTTCCTTGGTGGAACCACCTGATGGTGTATCGTTGCGGGTGTAACGTTGTCAAAAGGTTCAACCGCTTGATGACCTCTGTTCATATGAAGTTCTTTTGAATTCCCCTACCAACAATGAAATGCAGTGGAGAACCCTTCACCCACATTTGCGAGTGAAAAAGGCGTTCACCTTCCTCTGGTTCCTATGGTTCACTTGGATGGACCTTGGTGGTAGTGAAAATGACATTAGGTTCTACATCAATGATCTGCTTCCCTTTGTTTGGATCTGATTCAGAGTTGAAACCTACCTTTGACTTTGAGGCTTTCGGTTTGGCCACCAACGACTACTTCGAGCAACATTCATCGGTGTTATTCTAGGGGATTTTATGGAATTCACACCACTTCCTAGTGTCTTTATTCATCTTCTCATTACCCTTCTTTGTTTGCGGCTTGGAATTGTTGTCCTGAGGGGGTCCACCCTTTCTATGTCCTTTGTTCTTTGGGTTGGGGCTACGTTTTCCCTACTTCTGCTATGAGGAATTTGTAGATCCAAACTCCCACTTCTTTTGTTTGAATTTATGCTCGATTTTGATAGAATATCAATATGCCACACTCAATGATGAGATGTTCAGAAAATCCATTTTTGTTTGTATGTATCTATGCAGACAGTCATGGTACTTGAGAACCAAATTTCATTCAGAGTCCTTGATACTCAGCTTGGTGTGCAAGGTATGGAAGATATTTGTTAAATTGGGTACTATCTGGTCCCTTTCCTATCGCAGTGTGGTCCATATCGTATACTGGTCATCATAGCTTCCAACAGGGTAGTATTATTCCTTAATAGAATCCCTGAAATAATCTCAAGTGGGGGTGACCACAAATATTGCAGATTCCTCATTGGCCCTTTGCTCATAGTAAGTTTCCCACCAATCCTTGACATGGGGAACAACCTTAAGGAGCGCAAAGGTAATATTTTGTCTATGGGAAAAATTATGGACCGAAAACTACCCTTCTAGCAGATTCAACCATTTATTTACAGCATCCACATCTATCAGGCCTTCAAATAAGGGGATATAAAAATTGAATTGTACCTTGAAGGGGGTGACATGGTTTCTTGATGAAGATGTGTCACCTATTGGCAGTTGTCAAAGGATCTGTGAAAATTTATCCATCATCTCGTTCCTTTGTCGCGTGAGGTATTCCTCAAGAAAATGTTTAAAAGGATCTCCTGCTCCATCGTCTCTATTTTATTCTACCATGGAAGGTTTTCGTGATCGGAAGGGATAGTCTTTCAAGGGCTCAACCACTTTGAGTCCCTACTCCTTGTACCCTAATCTCATTGGGGACATGCATAAAGAAAAAAATAAAGAGTAGATCGCTCTGATACCACTGATCTAGATTTATAAATGGAATGAAATGGAATACATATGTATAGCAAAGAGATACACAGAGATACAGTAAAACTTGACTTCTATTAATAAAGAGAATATGTTGAAGTTGTAAAATGCAGACTAAAAAAAACTTGCTCGAATGGTGGCAGCTTATCTTTGGTGACTATCCTCCTATCTATGTATAATACCAGGACCTCTGGGAACATAAGTACTACATTCATTATCATAATATTTTTTAGCACTTTATGATTTCCTTATACCATCTACTATTATGTTTCCCAACACCGTGCATGTCAGATAAAGCTACAAAGGTAGTGGGTAGAGTTCGACACTGGTATGTGTTATAGAAAGTAACATAGATCATAATTTATAAAGCCATGAAATCTCCACACTTGTTCCTAAAACTCATACCAAACAAGTTGGTGCTACAGGAAGTTTCCTACCACACTTTAGTCCATTGAGTTGGAGCAGATTTTTCCTAAGATAAGAAGCTCCCATGGAATCCAATGCCTTTCCAAGTAGGATCTTGTAGCTTCAAATATGGTAACAAAGCATAGGTAGAGGTAGAAATTCTAACAAATTTCCATTTTGGGGAAGAGATATTCCATAGACACGATCCTCTAGAAGTTGTCAACCAACATTGTAATACCTGCAAATATAGATGGGCATATGGAAATGACACATGGTAGGAAGAAGATCTATACACAAGAGTTATCAATTATGATGAAATAGTTTATAGAACGGAAGGAAGTTCCAAATAAAATAAGGATAGATTGGAAAAGGAAAGGGTGGAGATTAAGAAACAACGAAAAAAGGGAGGTTAGATAAAGTAGTTGAAGCATTAAGACTTTGGTAGGAACAATAAGCTATAGCCAAGGCAACACAGGAAGAAGAAAAAAAAATAAATTGAAGCACTAGGGACCCAATAGAAAGAGGTAGAAAGAAAGAGACAAGAAGAGTAATACATGAGAAAGAGACAAGATGAACATGAACAAGAACAAGAGAGAATTAGAAAAGAACATGAAGAAAAACTTAAGCAAGATGAAGAAAGAGAAAATAAGGAAGAATCCCAAGGCATTGACCCCATGGACATTGGGCCACTAGAGTCCACCTCATGCACCACTCTAAATATAGGTCGTTTTCCTCTGGGAGAGATAATATTGGTTGAACTCACCCCCTTCAAGTTTGATAGAGTGGGCAATATTAACTCCTTCATTTTTTATAAGGAAAAAGGAAGAATTGTAAGGAAAACTTGCAAGAGAATTTCCATCCCAAGTGCTCTAGCATTCTCTGTTACCACATAAACACCACAAATTATGGACACTAGGAAAGACTCCATATCCTTAGCCTCAACATGAATAGCATTTACATAGGCCTCTGAACAAAACATTAGAAACATGATTGAAGAAATAGAAGAATATAAAGCAAGGATCAAAGATCTTGGGCTGAAGTGAGAGATTACAAATTGAACTAAACAAGAATCCTTGAGTTTAGAGCATGTTCCAATGAAGTATGAGAGGATTTGGGAACTACTCTAAAACAATTAGATTTATCATTCTATATCTTGTAGTGTAGGGCATTAATGAAATGGGATTTGGTAACATAATAGTCATAACATTTTCCATTTGGTCCATGCATTTTCATGATTAAGACGTTTAGATCTTCAAATTGATGTAGGAGGGAAGTGGAAATTGAATTAATGTATTTTGGGAGACTAATAGTGTGACCATTGAATTTATATTGGTCACCTAACATGGTGACTTAATGGGTTGACTCAAGCAATTAGCATCTCCTCATCTTGAGTAAGAATTGACAAGAGAAGGATTTGGCCATTTAGGTCCATATTATTCCATTTGGAGAAGAGGCCACCTTTAGTTAACCCATGGATTTGGATACAAATATTACCTTTAGGTGATTCAATAGTATATATGCTAGGATATGACTCCTTGCAAGTAGTACCATGTATATGATATTGGACAACTTGTCAATCTAATCACATAAATTTTGGATAGTATGGATTTGGGCTTGACGTTGAATGGTAGGATTTGGAAAATCCACATTAGGGTGTTGTTACGTATATTTTTTAGCTGACCTATGTATTTTCATTCCATATTTGTCTTGCGCATATTTTTTATGGTGTCACTTATTTTAGTGGGTGTTTGATGTTCATGGTAATATTGCTTAGGTTTCTAACATGCAAGTGGAGGTTTAGTGGAGGTTTAGAAATGGATGAGGAGTATTGGCATTTGGGATGTTGTTTTTAATATTAATCTCTGTTGGTAATGGCAATAATGAATGTTTTTAATTTAAAAGGTAGAATAAGGTCTATTTGTACAATAGGTTGACTTGGTTAGACTATTGGATGAAGAATTTAACCAGTGTTCAATTGATTATAATGAAAGTTAGAATTTTCATTAATTCTTATATATTTTCTTTTCCTTTTTATTTTTTTATATTTTGCATATTAAAAACATTTATTTCCATTATATACTTCAAATATCAAATATTGATTGTTACCAACTACATATAGTTGTTACAAATATTGACATGAACTAATTGGTAGATCATTTCCATAATACCAACTAAACTTTGTATGGATGCTTCTAAGATTTAGAATCTTATGGTATTCATATATTCAAATTGATGACTTTGATTTGCAATTTTTAAAAGTATATAAAAAGAAAGATGTCAATTTGAAATAAATTTTAATGCTTACTTAAATTTGAAATAAATTTTAGTGCTTACTTGAATTGCATTTTTAATATGAAATAAATTTTATTACTTATTTGAATTGCATTTTTAATATTTCATAACATTTGCTTTAAAATATATGAAGTCATTTGTGTAATATCTTGAAAGATATTTTATGATATAAATAAAATGCCAAGAAAAATGGCTACTTCAAAGCATGTTTACATGGTATGTTTAAGTAGTTCCTTACATTATTCCTTTTGTGAACATATGTAAAAATGTATAGTTATTAGGAGGAAAGAAATACATTACATGTAGCCATTGGGAATTGAGAAAGGTAGTTTATTATTTGCATAGTATATATTCAAAAATTTAATATTTATATGAAATTGAAAAATTACAAATCTAAATGCATTTTTTAATGGAATAATAAGTATTTGATTGCAAAGAATTAAATTTGTATATTCAAATATGAGTTGTTAACTACAAGGCATTAAATATTTTGTATGTTCGAGTATAAATTGTTAAATCTAAAATTATTTTGGATTTAATTATCAACACTCAAACATGTAAAACATTTAATACTCACTATGAAGACACTTATTATTTACCATCACATAACATATACATGATAAAACCAATGTTATTACTCTTTAAAAATAAAAAAATAATAATTCATTAACTTATTTTATAGATATCATTTCAAGAATTGGCGGACCCTTTTTTCACCATCATGGTATCAATTTTTACACTGTGTGATTAATGGTTTTCACTTGCTTTTCATTGATAAATGTCCCTTCATCCGTCTATGGTTTTCGATCTAGTATTGAAAGAACAAATTGTACTTTTTTTAGTGTTTTCTTCCTATGCAATTGTATACCATTACATAGCATGGTTTCTTATAATTTTATTTTGTTTTAATTGGATGGTTTTTTATAATTTGGTTTTGTTTTTATTGGAATGTGGTAGCATTGGTTTTTTTATGATATTTAATTTGGAAGTGGAGAATGTATTTGTAATCATAATTATCAACAATTTTATTACATTTTTTACAATTTCATTATATTTTTGACAATGTTAGGTTTTTTCTTTAAATTGTAATGATATTCTTTTTGCATTGGGAGTTTAAAAATGAGAGGAAAAACACTATACTAACGATTCTTTTTATCTATAAAATAAATATTTGCATTGATCAAAATGGAGATTGGATGCGGATCTTGACCAAGTTATTATTTTTCATTACTATTCAAATTGTTTCAAATAGAAGGGTGACCACTAAAGGCTGTGTAAATAAGGAGCGAGATTCAAGGTTTGTTGTTTATTTTTCAAATCTTGTGATTCTTTCATCAATATAAAGATTGATGGAAATTTTGGTTGTGAAGATTGTAGTTATGGATTTCCTATTGAAATCACTTATTTTTCTTGATTCAATAATCATGATTAGAAAGGAATTTGAGGTAGAGATTTCTTGTAGGTCATCTTTATTACAAACACTTCCCACAATATGAGCTCAATACTATAGCTTGACATGTCATTTATAGTTGAAGGGTTTTTTTGTAAGGTCTCAATGACATTCTTATTCTCCATGATGGTAGTTGAAGGGATAATGGCTATAATGACTCCAAGGATATCAATCATAGAGTCATTAGAGGATATTAGATCATTGATAGGAGTGAACTCAAGTTTGTGGTTTTCTATTAAGTGTATTTCCTAGAGGTAAGGATATATTGTTGAGGTATGATTTATATTTATTTCCCAATCATTTTGTAAATGGTTGTAATCCTTTTTTTCGTCTTTGATGTACCCTTTTGAGATTGTGTAAGTTTTACTACTCTCCATGGAAAGATGAAATTGTTTTTCTTGCATGTTGAAACATGTAATGCACATCTCACTATCTTTTACATATGTAATGACCCCATCGTTACGACTACCAGCAAAGCAGGAAGTGCAATTTTTTTTATTGTATAAAGGGTGACAACTACAATTACAGCTAAACAACCCATCTATCGGTGAGCACCATGCCCGTAGAATAGGAAACAGACAACTATGACTCTGCGCACTAGCACAAGAGCCATTGAGTGAAACATGCGTAAACAACAGAGAGAAACGACTACTTTCCCGACACAAACATGACAACGTCTACAAGCTAAGGGACAACACCCGCCATCCCAACACAATGGCCTTCATGGCTAGTGACTAGAACCACTATGGCACGCAAACCCCACAGATGAAGGTGCTCAACGCATGCGCCAAAAGAAAGCTTACAACAATCAACCACACTCACACGGAAGACATAGACTCCAGCCAAGTTATCATTCACCTCTATCCATCAGGCGCATAATGATCCCCTCCTTAGGAATCATGCGGTCACCCGATGATAGGCGCGACAACACCATGGAACTATCCCTAACTGGACCAAGAACTCAAGAAAAACCAACGTGCTAGGAGATCAAATGCACTATATAACCACAAGACGACTAACCCAAGCCCCAATCGACCAGTCCACAAGACGCACAGAAACCTGACAACTAAAACATTCCTACAACCAATTAAATTCCTTACGTAACGAATGTTATTGCAACAAACATCACTATGTACACCTTAAAATAATCATTAAAAACACCAAGAGCTTAGGAAAACTATTTTATTTTCCAGTTCCAACATCGGATGAGAAATTCCTAAAGGGGATTTCGCTATCATTCGACTGAAACACAATAGGAACAACCTTTTAAAACAAGTAAACCCCCTTTTTTAAAACCAAAAGGGCTATCTTTTAAAATGAAACCCTATAAGAGATGGTTGTCTACTAGATCATTGATGTCATCATATGAAGGGAGGTCTTAACCTAACAACATCAATATAAGAACGTTGTCCGACATATAAACGACGTCACAATAAAAATGCTATCTAGGTAAGTAAATCACAGTCAAGGATATGGCGAAAATAGTATCATGAGGGACATAACCAGGGATGTAATGCATTCAACAATCGTTATCATTATGATCGTTGTCATTATATCAATACTGGATATATCGCAGTCATTAAATCATTATCGTTGTAATTATGGCAAGGGATATATGCAGTCATTAAATTGCTAACCATAAAAAGAATTGATTATCTACAAAAATGAATCATTATTAAAGGTCAGCACTCAGGATGCATTTATAATTTAGTTATCCAGGCACACGTTCAAGGTAAAATTTAGTGTCCAAACCATGTATAGATATATCAATTTCGACGTCCAACATGGTATATATCAAGTGTATAACAACACTAACTAACATTGAGATCTGGAACTGACATCTATCGATATCTGATATAACGTTTGGGCTGGGTAATATCTGATATAACTTTTCCAAAATTGCAGGCTACCAGATATAACGTTGTGTAAACGCTAACAACACATTGGGTTGGGTAATAAATGGGTAAATCGTCCTGCCATAAAAACATGATTCATTGCCATCAAAGGATAGCCCAGTCGCAAATGAATTTGTGCTGTAAAAAGATAACACAACACACATAAAAATAGTAACAGAGTCGCAAATCAATTCGTGGTGCATGATATCTAATTAGCAAGCATTAAAAATACAAAACGCAACTATCAAATCGTTGTGCTTCAAAAGTTCTGGGATATCAATGTTGAAATAACTATTCACATGATAATTACCCAAGGCGTAAACAAAATCACTGCCAAGCATCAATTTAAATGCAGTCCACTCTGTAAACAATAAATTAATGGAATCCTGGGCAAATCATGGTTAAATGGAACGTAGGTAACAAATAAAGTCGCTGGAAAGGTTCTGCTATGAAGGGTACGGTGAATTAAACGTGGGTAAAATCGTGCACAAAGAAAACACAGGAATGAAAACCAAATTAGAACGCAGAGTACAAACAAAAATCATGGACAGTTACAGAGCGTGATGCCAAAAATCAAGCAGAGTTTAGTGCATTAAGCAAAAATTCGTGGAGAATTTCCAGTCAGGGATGCCAATAAAACTGAGAAGAAGGG
>JASDQU010436268.1:8932-19162 GCA_032191745.1 Picea mariana | reverse complement strand
TGCAAACTCAGAAGAATATCACAATGGATGCTTAAACAAACTTCAACAGTCATTTTAGAGGGGAAATTTTTCTGTTCTCTTTGTCTGAACTAGCCCATGACGTAGGCATGTGTGTCTCAAAAAGGGAATACTGATAAGCATAAAGGAAAAATCAAAACAAACCAGCAAAGAAAAGAAAGCAGCAAGCAAAACAAAAATATTTACACAGTGTACATGGGAGTGTCATCAGGCAAAGTACTTTTTTAGAGCTTGGCCATTCACCTGAAAGGTGTCTGGCTGTCCCTTTAAATTATGTAATCGGAAGGAACTGGGACCCAATTTCTCAGCAATTAAGAATGGTCCTAGCCACAAGTTCTGAAACTTTGTATGCTCTCCTTTTCCCTCATGTGGTTTGTCCCATTTTAGGACAAGGTCACCTACCTCAAAATTTCTGTCAGAGGCAGAATTGGAATCAAACCATTTTTTAACAATGAGTTGATGTTGATCCAATTTTCATTTTTCTTGAGCCCTCAGTTCTTCTAATTTTAACAAAGCGTTAATTTGATTCTCCAAAGGGGGATAGTCCTCTTCTTGTACTTTCTACGATAGCTGCAGAGAGGGAAGGAGGACATGTGGTGGAAGAATTGCCTCTCTACCGTAAATGAGAAAGAAAGGTGAGTTACTCACAACAGTTTTAGGAGTTACCCTATCAAACCAAATTGTGTTTAATAGTGCATTATGCCAATTTTTATGGTTTTCAGAGACCGTTCTCTTGATAATTTTGATCAGATTTTTATTAGTCGATTCTGCCAAACCATTGCCTTGGGGGTAATAGCTGGTAGAATACTTTAATTTAATTCTTTTTTCTAGAGCGAAATCACTCATCTCAAGAGACAAAAAATAAGAAGCATTATCAAATACCAGGAATTCAGGGATATCGAAATGAGTAATAATATTTGAATTCAAGAAAGATATTACCTGGCTGGTATTTATAGCTTTTAATGGGGTAGCCTCGGACCACTTGGTGAAGTAATCTGTGGTTGTTATGATATACTTATGTTGCTGTGAGGATGGCAGATTGATTGGGCCTATAATATCTAGACCCCACTGCTGAAAAGGGGAGTCTATTGAAACTGGTTACAGAGGGAAGGTTGGTTTTTGTATCCATCCAGATGCTTTTTGACAAATTACACACTTGCGACACAAAGCATGAGCGTATTTAAAAAGGGTAGGCTAGTAATAACTTGCTCTTAATAATTTATGGGCAGTGGTATCTCCACCAAAATGCCCACCAGCTTCTCCTGTGTGAAATTCCAATAAGACTGTTTATGCTTCATCTTTCTCAAGACAGCGCATTAGTACTCCATCAAAATTTTGATGAAAGAGAATAAAATTAATCAGCTAAAAAGAAGAAGATTTTAATCTTAGTGCTCTCCTTTTAGTGGGATCAAGGTGATGGGGAGCTGGTCCATGTATAAGACAAAATTTTATATCATCATACCAGGGACTAACATGGTTTCGTGCACAACAGATTAGATTTTGATAGTGCTGTCCTGGATTTAACATATCATTTTCCTCTTGCTGTCCTACAGATGAATCAACGACCAATTTGCATAACCCTTGGCCTCTTACTATTTGTGCTGGGGTGATTTCTATGTCATACTCTTGCAAGGATGTGACCCAGTTTGCCCTTTTTTCTCCTAGTTCTTTCTGTACTAACAGATTTCTGACAGCCAGGTAAGGGACAATGATTTTTGTCCTAGATTTCAAAAGATAAGATCGGAAGTGCTTTACTTCTTTGAAAAAAGCATAGGCTTGCTGATCTATTGCTGGGTAATTAAGTTCTACCCCCTTGAAGACTGAGCTCATAAAGGTGATTGGGACTTCATTGTTTTCAGCGTTCTTTTGAGTTAAGACGACGATGTATGAACGATCAAAAGCAAATGTGTAGAGGGTGAAGTCTTGCAAAAAGTTGGGGCTCATTAGAGAAGGAGTGTCTATTATGGCCTTTTTTATTGAATTAAAAGCCTGGCTTTCTAAAGGTCCCCAATGGTACTGTACATCCTTTTTTATTAGGTTTTGTAATGGTCTCACCATTTCTAAAAAGCTGGGGATGAATCTCCTAACAAAGTTTATCTGACCTAAGAAAGATTGCATGGACTTTTTTTACAAGGGAGGGGGCAGTTTCGAAATGAATTGAGTTTTTTCAGGATCGATAATCATCCCTTCACTCCATACAATGAATCCTAGGAGTTTACCTTGTTCTACTATGAAAATAGATTTTTTAGGATTCAAAGAAATGTCGTACTTACGACATCGCTGTAGAATGGATCTTAAATGAGCTAGATGATCTTCTTTGTTTTTCGAGAAGACAGTGATGTCATTGAAGTAAACTATGACAGATTGATTGATTAAGCCTCAGAAAGTGATGTCCATCACTCCTTGGAAAGTGGCACCGATGTTTATGAGTCCAAAGGGCATCTTTCTATAAGCGTAGGTGCCCCACGGAGTGCAGAAGGTGGTTTTGAGTTGGTCTGGAGGGGACATCAGGACTTGGTTATACCCTGAAAAACCATCCAACAAGGATAATCTTTCAAAACCAGATACATGTTGAAGGATCTATTCCATGGGAGGGACAGGGTAGTTGTCTTTATCATACGCTCGATTACAATTTCGGAAATTGACACATAGTCAGATTTCACCACTCTTCTTCCGGACATGGACAAGATTAGAGACCCATTGTGTGTGCCTAACTGGGAAGATTATCTTAGTGTTCAGGAGTTTGTTTAATTTCTTCTTGACAATTGGTTCAAGTTTTAGGTGCATATTTCTTAACTTTTGTTGAAAAGGTTGGGTTTGGGGTTTCATAGGAATAACGTGTTGTATGATGTTAGGATCAAAGGTTTTTAGGTCGTCGTATGTCCAAGCAAAAACATCTTTGAATTCCTTAAACACCTTAATAAACGCTGCTTTTTCTTGCTTAGAACACCCCACCCCTAAATTAATGCACTGTGGGTTGTCTTTAGTTCCCAAATTTACTTTTTCATGCATCAAAGAGGAACTATTCATTTTACAGTTCACTGATTTTCGGAACTTGTCGTGAAGATCATAAAATTTTTCTAATATAACTACAGATTTCGGGATAGAATTTACCATGTTTGACGAAGATTATGGAGATCTTGGATCTGGCATTACCATAAAGTCATGAAGATTTTTGTCATGAGTACCTTAGTCGATCACTGTGCCCTGGAAATTTTCTTCCATATGCAGGAAACTTATAATCTGTTGATTGTCATCGAAGACTCTCCAATTTTTGATGTTTTCTGGGACGAACGGTCTGAACAACAGTTCAACGGAGAATGCATTCGGAGATAAGCCTTCTGCAGGGAAAAGTTTCGAAGCTATGTTAGCTAACAAATCGGCTTCCGAATTATTCAATCTAGGAATAGAATTTATGTTAAATGCGGCAAACTTATTCATCAAATTCCATACCTCGGTTTGGTAGCTTTAAAGGTGCAGAGATAAACAGTGGATAGAATTTTTTACCTATCTAACCACGATTTTCGAATCACCAAAGACAGTCAAATTTTGAACATTCATATCTAATGCTTTTCTAAGGCCTTGCAATAGTGCCTCGTATTCGGCCGTGTTGTTCATACATTCAAATTCTAACCTGCAAGCAATCAGGGTCTTGTTACCTGCTGGATCGATGATCACGCAGCCTGCACTAGCTCCTTCCTTGGATTTTGACCCATCAAAGTAAAGAGACCATATTTGATTATTGTCGGTTGCATGTGACCACCAGGCAGAAGATAATGGCTGCGTATATGTCAAAATTTCAGACTGTTGTTCTGGGTTAGTGATAGTGGAAGTTTCGGCCATGAAATTACCGAAAAAAGTATCCATCCCTTGTATTTCGGGTGAATTGGCAGAAGGAGTGAATGGTTCATTGGGATAATTTAAATCATTCATCATGAACTTTAGATAACGTTCACGATTTACCTTGATTCTGTTGGGATTTCCATTCTCGGGCAGCCACAAGTGAGACCAATCCGTCGCAAAATAGTCGTGTAATTGTTCTGACCAGTCTCTGCTTAAAAATAGACCATAAACTTCTGGGATATCTACAACAATAATATCAATCACTTGATGAACTTTAGGATTATACGACAATCTTATAAGCACATTTCTCAATTCGCCTATAACTTTAACACTAGTTCGATCAAGCTGGATAATCTTCAAGGTGGATTGTTGAACTTCGACATTAATCTTTTGACCAATAGACCAAGGCATTACGTTAGATGAAACTCTTGAATCTACTATGCAGTTATGCACATTCCTATTGAAAATTTCAAAAGTTAACAAAAATGGAGGGACATTTCTGCGAGTAATAATAGTGGAAGCTTGTTGCTTTTTACTCGTGGCCTCTAAAACTGATTTATCTACATTTGTTACATTATTTACAGGAATGTCTCTTTTTTCGTGAGGATTAGAAGTAGTTTTGGCGGAGCCCTTCTGAGGAACTTTGGGGTTGTTATGAACACCTTTTTTACTGCTTGGATTTCCACTTTTGCTGTTCTCTGCAATATTTTGTAGCATTTTTTGTAGAAGAAAAGGGAATTTTAATAATTCATAAATAGAAATGTTAGCCCTAAGCTTTTTTAGATCTTCAACCAAATCATAATTTAAGCTTGGGTTTACTGAATTCTATTTAGTCTCAGTTGATTTATACTATTTTGGAGGCAAATTCATAGTGATTTCAGAAGAAGGCTTGTTTGTTGTCTTACTCCTAGTATTGTAAGGATGCACTGTTTCGAAATTAGCTTGAAAAATACAATCCAAAAAATGTCCAAAAATGTTCGGAGAGGATTCATCTTCTTCTATTGTCTCTTGTTCAACTACTTTTTCAGGGATCTCGGGAGGCATCAAGTTATCATGTGCTTCTAGAATCATTTGAATAACGAAGTGCATGCTTTCTAGATTTAGGCCTTTAGTATTTGAATTAGGTTGGTTGGTGGGAAAAGGCTTCCTAAAAGGGGGTTTGTAAGGTCCTTTGCTTGAAGAAGCTTCTTCATCCGTCCTTTTCAAATCTATAACTTGGTTGGACAGTTTTTGAATGACTTTCTGTAAGTTTTCTAAATCTGAGCTTTCAGGTTGAGCTTTGTTTTGGGAAGGCCTAGGGAGGATTTCGATTTTCTTTTTGGAATATGAACTAGTCTCTGTCTCATTTCTAGTAGTGTCTTTTAAGATGAGGATGTATTTCTCAATTTGACTGGCCTCTTCGAAGGCTTCTAACAACGTGTCTTTCTTGGATCTCTTTACCCAAATGACTATTCTTTGATGTAAGGCTTTTGTATAATATGCTATAATCAGATTCTTGGCAGACATTGAATTTGTAGGGATTCAGTTCTTTAGTGTTAAGAACCTTTGATTAAAATCTTTGATCTTTTCTTTGGGGTTCATTCTTAAACTAGAAAGCTCCATGACTAGAACTTCAAGAGACTTGTCGTCTCTAAACTTCTCAAGAAAACATGATTCAAATTTCTCCCATGACATGATGGTGTGGGGCTGGTTGGAAAAGTACCAGGTAGAGGCATTGCCCTCAAAGGTGTAGGGAAACAATCTATAGACTACGTCTTCATGCTCGAAACTATGGAGTCTAATGGCTAACATAAACTTTTTGATGTGATCTTCGACGATCTGTTTAGAGTCCGGGTCAAATTTAGGGAGCCATTTCTCTGGGTGTTTGGGTAAGGGATGCTGAGGCCCAGGTATGGCCACTACATCTTGGTCGAGCTAGGGTCTGGAGGGATTGTTCTGGTTGGCCATAGGTGTGGGTGGTGTCGAAGGCTGGGATGAGGAACTACCTTCATTAGAGGATTCTTCTCCAAAAGAAGAAGGAGATGAAGGAGGTGGTGATGGTGGTATACCAGATCCTCCTGCTGCAGGAGTGAGGATTGTAGGGTTTAAAGTAAGGTCAGTGCCTCCAATTTTTTCTTTGATATCAGATAAGTCTAATGGTTGGTTCAAAGGTTGTTTTGGTTGTCTTAAATGGGTGAAGGCACTGTGTGTTCTTATGAGAGATTGGTGAACAATCTCTTATATGTCACCACCCATAGGATTTGGAGTTACTGGTTCAACTGTGATCCGTAGATCGTTGTTTGATGTGGTTGTTGTTTGAGGGAAAACATTGTCTTCTGAATGACTTCTAGTCACTATAGGTGAGCGGGTAGGTGGTGGAGGAGTCTTACGACCACCTCATGCCATTAATAGTTTTCAAGCCCTCCTTCTAGCACCATTTGTTGATGGGCGAAATTGACCGCTCGTCAACTGGAGGAGTGAATCCGGTCCGGGATTGTCTATTTAACCCAATCCATTTGGATTAATCCACTCCGATGGGTTTAGTGGCTCCATTGGCCGATCTAAGTCCTAAGAAAGTGAAAAACAAAACTAAAGAAGATAAAATAACTTGATGAATAACACTCGCTGAAAATTATATACAGATCTAATATATATTTACAGTTTACTAACTAATATTTATAACATAAGTCTACTTATTATATGTATAATATATACAAATGAATTGTTTCTTATATACATATATAACATTTACAAAATGAAAATTTTGATCTAAATCTGCGAAAATCGAATATGGATTGATTTATTAAACAACATCAAAGCTATCATTCAATCTTTTTGATTTATTTTTTTATAATGTTTATAAACAAGAAATGAAATAACCAATTGTCTAATTGAAAACAGAGATAACAAACAGTAGAATAGGTTTAGGCTGCAGGAAATGTTTGTATTAATTAAACTAATGAAATAAAACTAACAAACCAACCTGTAATCGCATCTCATATTCATCCTGTGTATAGCATCCAATCTCGCTGTCTGATGAGGAAAACCAGCAAAAGATCCCACAAATGCTTCTCGTAAATGTGAAGCAGTAATGATTGAATCCGAATGATAGAACATATGAGAGATATAGTAACAACAATCTTATAATTTCACAAGTGGCCACATTGAGATAAATCCTGTTGTGAAAACTTGTGTACAAATGTTCAACGAATGAAGAAGATAAATCTCTTAATCTCAAGTTTGAACAGAATAATTATTGTATGTTAAATATGGGACATAAAACATGGATATCATATAAATTTTATCATATCAATCTGCAATAAACCACGATAGCTAAAGCAATCACAATCTAACTACAAATCGAAATAATCATAACTTGAATAAAAACACGATATAGAGAAGCTAAAGTCGTGCAAATATCATATTCCATTCAAGTCTGTAAATCATAAATCCATAGTTTTTGCCCCAAGCAGAGATGATTTCAAGTTTACAAAACAACATACTTATATAGGTTCCAGGAACAAAACGTTTCCTGTTGATAACATCCAATCTGTTCCAAAAAATGTGGGGGATGCAACCTCCCATATTTTACTTGATACCAAAAACTAACAGCCTAATCTATTAACTAAAAACATAAAGATAGTATGGCTGAGAGATGCCAACAACGCTTCAAATCTCCTTAGAAATCATGGGTTCCTATAAACAAATAAAAATAAAAAGATTTCAGATGTACTTTCAGTTATCAAAACAAGTAATTCAAAATTTTCTAACTATCTACAGAATCTCACTATTCTATAGCTAGTTATAGTTATAACTAGAATCATATTTTATTCAATCAATCAAAACAAACTAAAAAGTGATTTGTGCAAACAAATCGTGTATGCTAAATTGAGAAAGAAAAAATCATACTAAACTTTTAAAAGGATCATACCTCACATTAAGGGATTCAAACTAATCAAGCAATCTTTGAATTTACTATTGTAGTCGATGCTTCCACATTCTTAAAAACAACAAACCCTATGGTGTTTTGGCATTTTTCTTTGGTTTGAGCTATGGATTGGAGTCTGCTATTCTCCTTCATTAACGAATCCACCTGGTCTTCCAAGGATTTAAGCCGAGATTGTAGTAAAGGCACATCCTTGTAATACCTGCCGATCCAGGATCGACATTCATTACAGTGCAACTGTAGAGACTATGTACTGATAGTATTAACAACTGGAGAATCATCCATTTGACACATAGGTTCATCACATAGTTTTATTCCAGGAAAATCAGGATTGTCCTTTAGACACGGTGGTAAGTTGGTGACATAATCATAGGGTCTGTCAGAGCAAAGTCCATATGAATATTTATACTCTTTGGCCAGGAAAATTTCAATCTCCGAATCTGAATATTCACTTACCACAATTGTGTTTTTGTTTGCAAAGGGCTTGGGTTTGTTTCTAGCACACTGTGAAACCCAACGAGCAGCCCTTTTACTCTTATAATTGACATCGACGCTTCCTTTAAACTTTTTCCTTGTGGATTTTTTAACAGTCTTAACACAACCCTTAGGATACGACTCTGGTTGAGTGTCGAGTTGGGTAGAATCAGGGTAGGTCGAAGGTTCCAAATTAGAAATAGGATCACAGGGCATGAGCGAAGGAGGAGAGATGGAAGGTTTCACAAGGGTTTTTGTGATGACATTTGTCAACCTGTCCCAACTCAGTATTACCGAAACCATTTTGCAACACAAAAGAATCCCAGTTATCATTGTTTAATTGCAACTGATGTACCATGATAATTTTGATTAAACCATGATGGAATAAACTAGCATCAGATTTCTGCCTTTTGAACCGCTTTCCCATCTTGTACAAACTTCTAAGGAGGAAATAAAGCATGTTCAGTGGGAAATCAATAAAGCTCATAAGATATAGCAGGTGATACAAGAAAACCAAGCAAAATCTCCCTTCACAAGTAATGAACTGTTTCACAATAGCTAACAGATCATGCCACCTAGGTTTTAGAGATGAGATAGGCATACCTCAGTTGCAGCTAGTAATTTTCCTTGAGGTGAACAACAATGACCAGGGGACCTCTTCAACCTTTGTGTTCTTGAAACACTTTTTCCCCACAACTAGTAAACTAGTAGCTTGGCTTATAAAATCTTCATTTACCTCAAGCTGCACATCTCCTATTTTTGCTCTGCAACCGTTGAATGTAAACACGAATTCTTGAGCAACTCTTAGATTGAAACCCTCAAAATTTTCAATAAACACATGCCAACCATTTCTTTCTAAGTCATCTCTGGCATTGTCAAACGATAACAAGTTCTGGATGCCATTGGGCTCAATCCTCACCACAGGAGGCATGGCTAATAGCAGGGAATCAACACAGGAATCATAGGTAGGGTTTGATAGAAAAAACACAGAGCCATAGCCCCGAGTTTCCTCAATGCACTGCAAAGACAGTTCGAAATGGTAGGTAGGAGCATTAATCACCATGCGTGGTAAAGAGATCGTGAGGCTCAAGGACATTCAGAGCAATAATACCACGTTGTACCTCAAAATGACACCTTGACATATTGGTACGCATAAGGATCAGAACAATTGAAAACAATAGTACTCATATCCATGACTTGATCACAAAGATTAATGTATCAAATAAACATTGAACCATTAAACATTTTATGAATCAAAACCCCATTGATATTAATAAAATACTAAATGAGTGGAGGTTTTTTACTTATGTAACCAAGGAATGACTAGAGTCTAGGACCAAGGAGTTATAAACTAGGAAAACCATCAAGTTCATAGCGAAAGACGACAATTCAACAATAGACCATATGAACAGTTATCCTTTGATAAAAAATTGAAACCAAGTGTGAATTCCAGCTGTGATTTTTCATGCTTACAGTCATGAAAACAAAAATCAAAAGGCAGATATGTAGAAAGCGACAACTGACAAGTGTCATTTAGTGAGAAAGGTCGTGACGAGTAACGAGAATTTAAAGACCCTGTGTAGGCAGCTTGTAAAAATAGAGATTATATTATTGTTTCCAACATGCCCTTTCACCCTAGATGAATCCTTTAGGGATCAAGAGCCATAAAAAAACACCATAATCCATATAGCATTTTGTATATAGTTCATTATTGTCCTTTAAGTGAGATATGAGAATCATTATAAAATTTGTGCATCAATTGGAGGAGCTTCTATCCTAGAAGTAACATGTGACAAAACAACTCTTGTAAGGTTGGTTAAGAGGAAAAAGGGAACAAAATACATATCTCTATAAAAGGGAATGAAATCTATGTTTCTATAATCTCTAGAACCAAACCTTGAAACCAACAATATTTCTTATAGAAGAATCAATTCAAGAGTTTAAAAGTTTATCACCATCAAAATAGAGTG
>JASDQU010436267.1:7303-57331 GCA_032191745.1 Picea mariana | reverse complement strand
CCTTTAAGCGGAGGGGGGGGGTCCCAGAATCCCATATGCAGCTTCCCGACGGCCACGATCGAGACGCTCAGATCAACAACGCTCGTGTAGTCCCACCCTTCTCAGTTGCCCTGTATTTAGCCAGGAGTGGGCCCGTTTTCCCTCATGTAATCCCCCTTTCCGCCTTTCCCATGCTGCCATGTGCCCTCCATCCGCCTCCCCTCCTCGATCCACATGGTTCTCTCTCCTCTCATCATCCACTCGCTATTGGCCACGTGTCCCGTTCTTTTCCACATCAGCCGCTCACTCGAAGGCGAATTCATTTCTCTTGTCTTCCTCTCCTTCCACCTGACGTCTTCCGCCATGAATCGTCCTCCGTCATCCTTCTCTCATCTCGTCACTCTTTCCACGTCCTTACAACCTGGCACCACCATTTCACCACCATTTTTGTCGTGTGCTCATCCTCTGCGCTAGCCTCCATGCCAATCTCTCAAGCTATTCAGTTATTCCAGGTGGCAGCGCGAGAGAATTCCTCCTTATCCCGAAATGCTGAGTTGGATGGGCCGTTCCCAATCCCAAGAAGCAGTTATTGAAGCGATTGAGGGTGGTTAGACATCGTCTCTGCCATTATGGGGACGTCCTGCAATGAATTAAAGGCACGTCAATTCGCCGATGTAACTGTCAGAAGATCGATCACGTCTACCATAAGTTGCACGATTATTCAAAGATTGTGGCCGCAGAGTGTCAGAAGCCATGCAGACGCAAAGCCTTCAATACAGTTTCTTGGTTCCGCTGCTGTTGTTGTTTTGAGTATATTTAGGCATTTTTTCCATTTTTGTATCTATCGATGGTAGAGCTAAGCTCTCGACTGTAAAGTTTCAGCGACATTCTGGTTTCCTGGTTATGCCTCTGTGTTTGAGACTTCTTGGTTTATGACAAACAGTTCTGCTTTTTCCATCTTTGTTTCGTCTCGTGCCGGAGAGTTCACAGTCAAATGATTCGCATGGATTGCTGCATTTGTGTTATGATAAAGTATTTGTCGTGACATTTATGTATTCTCTGGTTCTCTGTGTTTGAATATAAAGAGACTTTGTGTTCAAATGCTTTCTCATCCAGTCTGTTACAAACTTGATGTCTGTGATAGACCTTGCACCCTTCTTGCATAAGTCTTCCACCTACTCACCCTTTTACTACGACTCACTGTTTGGAGTTTATCAAGACCTCACTCGTTCATGTATGCCTGGTCTGGTTTCTGAGTTGACACAATGCTGTTTTGAGTTTTTCTCCATTGATCACCCTTTAAACAAATCATGACATTAAACTGATGGGCGTCGGGCTCTGCTCCTGCAAGCAATCCAGGAGTGACCTCCGGCTCCAACACCTAGATGTTGACAACAGAAGAAATCTACAAAGGTAACTTTATCCAACCACTTTTGAAGCTGGGATCTAGCCCTTCAAATTTCAAAGAGGGATCTCTCTATATGATTTAGCTATGTTTCCAATTTTAAATATTAGGCTAGGTAAAGAAATAGGTCAGTTTTTTGTTGTTATAATGTTTGTCGAGTTGGTTGAGACAGTCTACACATCCATTGGGCTATGGGGTCTTTATTTTAAATAAAATGTGAAATCCAAATCAGAAACGCAAAGGAAAAACTTTCACAGGGCGAGATAATATAATCACTGGATTCTTTAGTAACTTAAATGATGAACAACAGAAAAGATGAGAAAGATAATTTCAACAAAGAAGCAGTTAAGAATTTCTTTATTGAAAACACCAGAAGATAAAACACTTAAATCTTTCGCGTCAGAAACAAGGTATACGAGATAAATCCTGCAACATTCGTTACTCTTAAAGATTAGATTCAGAAAATAGTATGATAACAAAGCAATAATAACATTCAACTTAGAGAGAAAAACATCACCAGTGAACATACGCAAGAATCCTGTAAATTGCCTCCTTTTATTAATGGAAGATCTCTTCAAAAAGATTACAGTCTGATAGCGTTAGGGTGTCAACAACCCTCAATACTTCGAAAGATGAAGTATTTATAACTCAAATTACAAACGATCCTGTCATTGATGATCAGGACGTGCTAAATCTATTTTTAGCCTAACTAAATTAACAAATTTCCTTAATCTAGGAACTGCTTGATGATGTGGTGTAACTGCACGCTGATTTCTGGGTGGGCCATTGATGAAGCCTCTGCATGACCTCATCTAACTGGACAATTGACTGGACTGGGACAACTCATCTACTACTCGATCAGATCATAGAGCTCCTCCCATCGGAGATGATTGGGCACGTTGACTTTGAGAAGTCTTCGATACACTTCGTCCATTTCTATGTACTTGGCGAAGGTAGGCTTGGTGAGGAAAATGTATCGAATCTCATGTTGGATACTGATGTCCCACTAAAGAGCGTCTAAAAACGCCTTGCTAGTGATGCTCCCTTGTATGCCTGCAAACTTTGAACTGTCCTTAGCCACGTCAGCCAATATCTTCTTGTAGTCTGGGAGTGTCATCAATTTATCATTGATTACCTTCAGACCAGGGAGACCTTTCTTCTGGAGAGCCTCAATCTTACTAAAGAATCTTTGTACCCCTAGGTCCATGGCCTGAACCTTTTCTTCCAGCTGAAGCATTAATCCTCTCTTGGTCAAAACTTTTTTGACCTCAAGGATGGTCTCTTTTCTGTCTTCAATTTTCAGCTCTTCCAGTTCTTCCCTGGTCTTAGAATTGAGGAACTTGATGATCTCATTCGCCTGTGTTGGCATGTCTCCCAATTCTACTCTGATCTTCTCGATGGCCTGTTTTCTTCTCTGTACCAATTCATTTTGCTCAAACATGATCTGGATCATGGGCCATATCTCGTTCATGGACTTAGTGATTTCTTTCCATACACTCTCTTTAACCTCAACCAAAGTCTTTCTTGCCACTGTTTTCTTCCGGAGCTGTTGTAGCTCCTGCTTGAGCTGCTCTGTCACCTGCTTTTCCTTGGAGAGGCTGGTCTGGAAGGAAGATTTGAGTTCTTGAAGGTTCTCAATATTCTTTTTAAGCCTACTGATCTCTGTTTCCTGCAGGTTCATCTTTTCCATAGACTTAGCCAGGTCGACTATCTTCTCCTGGGCTGTCAATGGAGTTGGGGATGGGACTTTTGTCATTGGTGCTGTGCTTACTCCTTAAATTTGAATAGAACTCAATTGAATGACTTCCATTGGCTTCAGTTGCTCTTTCTCTTTTAATAGCTTCTCAATATCAGCTTCCATTTCTTTAAGCTGTGCATTTTGCTCCATGAGCAGCTTGAGCATTTTATCTTTCTCTCCCTCTTTCTCTTCTATCTCCTTTGCCTGTAAATCCTCTGTGGGCGGGAGCTTCAATTGTTTCCTCAAGGATGCTATATCAGCATTCTTCTTCTTTATCATTTCCTCAGCTGCTTTCACATTTGAAGGATCATAACCGATCTTGAGGACTGACTCCTCCAGAGTCTTGATCCTATTGTCCTTTGCAAAGGACGATATCTTCTCCAATTTGAGTTGTGTTTGAACATTTTTCAGGGAACCCTGCAATTTGGATGCAGAAGTGGAAGCATGCGCCAATGTATAGAAGACCATTTCCCTTGTTTGCTTGTGTAGATCCATCTGATCGGCTGGATGCACGTCCTTCATCTGGAATTCAAAGGTGGCAATCTTGTAGTTAGTGATCACCTTTGGATCTAGTACCTGTGCCTGGAGGAATTCCATATGCATTCTACCCTTCTTGGTGTCGAATGCTGATAGCAGTTTGTGTTGCGCAGTCGACGTCTGCTTCTAGAACTGGGTGCAAGTACTTCTGGTCAGGGTCTGGTTCCTTTTCTTGATCAGCTCATATTTTTCAAAAATGCTCAACTTGGGTCCTACCTTGCCTGGCTGAGTGTTCAATGGAGAGTCTGTGGATTTCTTCGACAATGCTGGGGTAATGACCTTATGGAGGCTCGAATTGAAGGGTGGAATACCAACTTTGGTCACTATAGTAGACAGGGCTTCTTTTTCCCCTGTCTGGCCAGGGACGGATGAAGTCTTAGCCCTCTTGGTATGTAGCTGGAATTCTTCGGACGATACCTCAGTGACAGGCGGAGATAAGTCTTGCCTATGCCTCTTCTCTTTTGGGACCTGTGGTGTGGTTGTTTGCGACACAGTATCCGGGGGATCTTGCTATTCTACTTCGACCAATGTGTTAGCCTCCCACACTGTCTGATTTGCAAATTTTTCAACGTCAGGCCTAGCTTCATGAACATATGGGATGTTCTTGTTTTTCACCCTCATATCGAAGATGATCCCACATGGATCATCATGCCATGGGAAGCTCATAAAGAACTTCATTTCCCTCAACATCCTATCTGCTTCTTCCTTAGCGCCACAATTGTTGCAGATGAAGGATCCAGTCTGCCCCTTGATTCTAAGCTGCTGCTTTTTCTTCAATGACGCAAAATGGGTATCATCGGAATTTATTATCTGCCTGATATACTCCAAAGAAAAAATTCTTACAGGCAGATACTTGGGCAGCTTATATGGTGCCAACTTGCACCCGTATACTCTGATCTCCATGTAATCTTGGTACAAATACCAATCACCTGTCTTTGTGTTATCCGAGAGGTGCAGGATCCTCTGAACTTCATCGTTTATCCGAGGCTCGGGCCTGCCGCTTAACATACTTACTACAGGGTGGTAGAATTGATCGACGAACTCCTTGAAACTGAAATCAGTGGAGTTGTGCTTGAGTAAGGAGGTCCATGCTGTCACTACTTGAGGTCTACCATCCCCATCCATCTTCTGCATGGAGAAGCCAAAGTTATCTGCCTGGAAGAAGACGAACAAGTATGCTAGTATCGATGAGTATCTGAACATGCCCTCCATGCCAAAATTCATGAATTGTTCATGAATATTGTCTGCCAAGAACATGCTAAAGTCAAACTGGGTGGTGGGTTTTTCATCGGTAGAGAAGATGGAAAGAAAACCCAGAATGGGTTCATGTACCCACTGATCAAAATAGTATCCTAACAAAGCACAAAGGGATGAGATGATCTAGTTTCCCTTAGTCGAGAACATGGAAGATGGATAAGGAGGATTTGTGGAGGGAAATTGAGCGGATGGGGGAAGGAAAAGCTTGAATATTTGAGCTCTTTGGGGGAAGGTCATTTTCTGGTATAATTCTGTGAGAATTTCCAAGTTGAGGGGAGATGAAGAGTCAGCTCAGGGGATTTGCATCATCTGGTCTATGGATTCGGGCATGATGAGGAACAGGATCTCTCCGGACGAGGAGATGACGTCTCTTTGTTCGGGAATGTAGTGGGCTTGACACTTGAGAGAGAACTCGGGAAAATGGTGGATCTGAGGGAAGAGGTATAGGGGTAAATTGGACTCCCAGAGTCCAATTTCATCACTTTGGTCTAGGAAAACTTTCCTGAGCCACGAATGAAGGTCGGAGAAATCAAAATCGCATTTAGTATCTGCGATTAATCAGTCTTTGTTGACCAGTGGGATCCTGTCGAGGTCGACAGGAGGCGGGAGAAACATATTCTCCTCTCCTTCTGCTTGTTTGGACTTTGGCGCCATTTCTGCAACAGTACCTGCAAGAAAACACAACATTAGTGGGGGCGACTGACTGTGGATGAGGGCAACTGACTGTAACGGAGGAGTAAATGGTGATTTTCTCTCTGGTGCGATAAGTGATAAATGGTGAGAAAAGGGAGAATGAGGGGTAGTTTTGAGTAAACAGGTGTCCGTTGGGTGCGGGAGATAGGTCAGCTGGATAATGAGTAGGTTATCCAGTAATAAATGGCCAACGGATCATTTTGAGGGTGATATGGAGGGTGATGGTGGCTGAGGGATACAGACGGGTGATGTGGCGGCTATCAATTGGAGGTAAAAGTCATAGTAAGGGGCTTGCCACGAGTGAATGGGGGGGAAGGACTGACAGTAGTTATGGGACATGACCATTTTGGGAAAGGTGGAAGGTGATGTCCAGAGGTGACGGAGGTCTGTCAGATAGTAGGGGATGATGGAACTCGGGACCATTGAATTGACGCTACGTATAAAGAGGGGCGCGTCAGAGGGAAGATTCCATTCCGGACCCCCCCCTCGGTTAAAAGCAGATCAGTCGGGGGGGTCTGAAAAACATTTTGAGCCATTGATCCGAGCGCTTGTTTCCTGGCTGCAGATCTTTGCATGCTTTTTATCACTCAGTCCAGACGCCCCCCTCCATTAAAGGAAGAACGAATGGGGGGGTCCAGAATCCAATGTTCACCGTAGATCTGTGCGCTCGATCTTGGGCCATCCAGATGTGCGTGGGTCTTATCAGTGATTCCGGACCCCCCTCTCCCCCCCCCCCTCCATTAAAGGTAGAACGGTCGGGGGGGTCCGGAAAGAGTTGTCCACCGTAGATATGGGTGCCATGATCAGGACCATTAATATGTGCAAGAAGCATAAGTGGGGAGCAGAAAACACATGCGTCGGGGAAAAACTTAGGATAAATGCATTTTATGGGTTTTTCCAAGGTTTTTCAAGTAGACACCACCATGGGGCTTGACCAAACAATCTTTTAAGCATCTGAAACGTGGTGCAACATTAATCATCAAACTGGTTCTTATTGAAATGAAGCAACAATGCAACTAACCTATGTTCTAACCTAGTTTCCTATGATAGTTAACCTAGATTAGATTGTTTGGTTAAGAATTTATTCTACCCTGGGGCTATCTGACCAAGATTAGACAGTCTGGCTAGATTTATTCACTAATATAACCTAGACACTATGGCTAAGATTAAACTGTTTAGCCAAACTCATTCACTACCCTATCAACATCAATTTAAAAAGAGCTTGGCCATGCTTGAAAGGTATGGACCAAGTTACTATTATTGCACGGGGCCTTTATTGAAATTCTTTTATGCCATCATTTTTTTTTTCTTTCTTGTCTTTTTCTTTTCTTTTCTTTTTTCTTTCCTCTTTTTCAAATTATTTGCAGAATGAAAAATCATTTGTCAACAAAAACACTAGAGACAGATAATATCCCAGTCACCAGTTGATCCTATAACTTATAGGGTGATAACAGGGTCCATAGGACACATGGCGAAAGATCATCATTTCGCTGACTAGAAAGTCAAAGGAATGGGGTTCCCTAACCTCTCGAACTCGTGAAATGCTGAAATACGAAATCGTGACATGGATTTTCGGGGATCACGACATGGAGTTTCGGGGATCACGACATGGAGTTTTGGAGTTTCAGGGATCGTGACCTGGAGCGTCAAGATATCTCATCACAAGAATTTCTAAAATCACGGAATGCCGAAATGCGAAATTGCGACATGGAGTTTTGGAGATCGTGACTTGGAGAGTCGAGATGCCTTGCAACAGGAATTCGCGACATGCGAAATTGCGAAATGACGAAATGTGAAATGAGAAAGGCATTTTATTTAGGTCTGATGGAGCGTCAAGATATCTCATCACAAGAATTGCCGAAATCACGAAATGCCAAAATGCGAAATTGCGACATGGAGTTTCGGAGATCGTGACTTGGAGAGTCGAGATGCCTCGCAACAAGAATTCACGACATGCGAAATCGCGAAATGTCGAAATGAAAAATTGCGACATGAATTTTCAGAGATCGCGACTTGGAGAGTCGAGATGCCTCGCAACAGGAATTCGCGACATGTGAAATCACAAAATACCGAAATTGGAAATGCGAAAGGCATTTTATTTAGGCCCGTGGTCACAGTTAGTGGGCATATGGAGTAAGCTCGAGTCCCTTCATTTATAATCCAATGGTGCAGGTTAATCAGGAATATGATCGAAGGGTTATTGTTTCTCTTCATGATTAACTATTCAGCTACGATTCAGTTAGCAGAACAGAATCATGGTTCTTGGAAGGTTGGCGATTCAGTTGCTGAGGCATTTTTGCCCAAGGAGATTCGAGGTGTAACTAAAGAGGGAAGTGGATAAAAAAAAAATGGTGTGATCGTGTGGAGTTGGCTGTTCTAACTGAAAAATGAGTTGAACTGTAGAAAAGTAAAATTACAGTATGCGTAGTGTGAAGAAAGCTCAGAGATAAGGAACATAAGCTGAAAAAAGGAGAAAAGGTGAAGAGAGAAAAATGTGCACATATCAAAGAGCATGAGAAAGAACAGATAGAAAGATACATCAAGTCAAGCCAAGTATGAACAGAGCAGAAGAATAGTGTAGTAGAGAAGAATTGCAGAACAATGAAGAAGTGGTAAGAATTGATTTATCTGTGTTGTTGGTTATTCAATCATTTATTTGTAATAAGGGTGGTAGGGAGGTGCTAGGGAGGAATTTTTTCCTCAGAGGTTCAAGTGGGTGCTTGAACATAGGGAGTTGTAGCTTCCATCTGGTTGTAGCCAAAAAAACCAGGGTGGCAGGGTGGTGCAAGGGAGAACAATTTTTCTCTGTTATATAGGTTGGTTCTTGTGTGACTGGAAGTTGGTGCTTCCATCTAGTTGGTCTTGGAACACTTAGGGAGTTGTTGCTTCCTTCTAGTGGGTGCTAGATAAACCAGAGAGTTGGTGCTCTCAAACAAGTTGGAACTTGTAAAACAGAGGTAGTAGCCTCACATTGAGTTGGTGCTCAATTATAGATGATGTACATAATTTAAAAGACTGCCTATCATTTCAAAGAAGAAGAGGTTTTCTCCCTTTATGGGTTTCCTCGTGAAAATATGTCTTTGTGTATATCTTATGTGTGAGTGATGGTCATTATTTATGTTTTCCATATGTAGTATAATATTGATGGTCACTTGGAGAAAGATTAGAAATGGTTTAATTGAATTAATGTTGTTTAAGCCCAGTAACAACTAATTCACCCTCCCTCTCAGTTGTCTTAGTAATTTCAACAAAGGGAACATTGTAGTATTTGTTAACAACTCAAAAAATCATTGTAGAATCTCAAATTGTATATTTGTTGAGGCAATTCATAACAAGGAAAGGTTCATGTCTAGAATTGTAAAATTATATGTTTATGTGGTTGTAATTCAAAATTTGTTTGACATACATGAATTGTTAGTGGACCACAATTTTTCTTTAGGATGTGTTTCCTTCAGAGGAATGGCAAAGTGTCCTCCAGGTTATCATGCAATAGACGTTAGAATAATGTAGAAACTTCTAGAATTTATTGTAAATTTAGAATGTTGTTCTAATATAATCCTCTATTGAGCTATAAATGTAATGGAATTCTCTCAATGAATTAAGTTTTGTGAGCACTGTCTCACTTGTGCGTGTTCCTCTTGTTCTAAGTCTTATTTTGGTATCAGAGAAGAGGTGAGCTTGTGTGGGTTAAAAATTGCCTTGAGGAGCCATGGAGTGTGGAGCCGTGTGAATATGCTGCCATCGTTTGTTGCATAGTGTCGCCGCTTCCACCGTGGAGTTGTTGCACATAGATGTCGATTTATTTGATGTGATGCCACTGCCATAAACACAGTTGTCATGAAGAGAGTTGCTGCCACTTCTTGTTGAACAAATCGCTGCCAAAAACATAGGGTCTTCTACCATAGTGAAGTCGCTGCTGCTGCCATCGTTTGTTTCCAGTGTAACATTGCTACCATAAAATAAAACGTGTCATATTAAGCATTGAAGCCATGCATAAATTGTGGGCATAGATCCTCCACCGTATAGAGAGTCGTATGATAAACAAAGCAGCTGCCATAATTCCAATCCTAGCAAACAGAGTCGCCATTTCCATAGAGCCACCGTTTCCAGCAACATTTCCAATGCCATAATTAATTGCGACATCCATAACTTTTGTATGCACCATCTTTTTTAGTGTATAAAGAGCTACCACTTTACAAATCCGTGAAGGTGATTTTTGTGTTGTTCGGTGAAGGCGTGTTTTACCACTTTGCAAATGCGGTTGAAGGATAGTTCAAGCCACTACTAGATTAAACTGAAGTCATGGAAGTGTGAAGGTGTTGCCTATCGAAGAGAAGGAGCGTGCAATAGAAAAGGGCGACCCGCAGCAAAGAAGAATCCTGTCTGGGAGGTAAAAGAAATCCAACAACACAATTTTTTTTAAATTGGAAAATAATTGTTAAGCTTGTTGAATTGTATGTGGTGGAAGATGGCAAACCCCCTTGCTGATTCCTATTTAAATGAATCCACGAAACTTGATGGAGAAAATTATGTAAACTATAAGTTTAAGATGATGACCATTTTAGAGGCATATAGTCTATGGATGATTGTGAAAGGAGATGAACCCAAGCCCACAACTTCCACCTCCATTCCATATTGGGATAAACGAGAAATGAAAGTGAAGGTGTTGTTGTAGATGTCTATAAATGATAGCATAATTTTGCACATCCGAGATTGTAAAACTTCCAAAGAGACGTGGGACATTCTCAAAGGTTTGTATGAAACCTCTAATGAAAACCAAATTTAATTCTTAAAAACTAAGCTCTTATCTATCAAAATGGAAGCCAATGAAAGCATAAGTAATTTTGTATCCTGAATTAAAGATTTAAGTGATAAGTTGGGTGACATTGGTGAAAATATTTCCAGTAGTGATTTATTAACTATTGCTTTGAAAGGTTTAGTGCAAGATTATAAAGTTTTTATTTCATTACTCTCTACTAGAAAAACGCCCCCTACTTTTGATGAATTGGATGGAATTATTCTTCAAGAGGAAGAGATAATGAAGATTTATGATCTAGATTCCAGTGGCTCAGATTTGGCATTGATTGCAAGAGGTAAAAGATCATACCGAGGGAAATCATGGGACAAGAAAAGAGGTTGGTTTCAAGCAAAGAAGAAAGGTATGACACATCTTGATTCTTATGTTAAGAGAAATTTTGAATGTGAATATTGTGGCAAACCTAGACATCTTGTGAAAGATTTTTATAGAAGAAAGAATCATGAGTCAAATCAGAGATATAAAAGGCATAATGGAAATTTTGTGCATAAAGACACTTAAGTCAATGATGGATTTAAAAATCTTAAGTTATTTATTTCTGAAGCTGCATTGTCTACCAAAACTGATGATGAGAATACATGGTTCATAATTCTGGTGCATTAGCTCATATGACCTGTAATAAAGAATGGTATGATGAATATTATGAGAAAATTGATGGCACACACATTTACTTAGGAGATAACATATCACATAAAGTCCAGGGCTATGAAGTAATAAGTGTGAACTTACCTAATGGAAAATTGAGACAGATTCATGATGTGATGTATGTTCCTGGTATTAAAAAGAATTTAATATCTATATCAACTATCACTGATAATAATCTAACAGTGGAATTTGGTAAGTTGAGGTGTGTTGTAAAATATATCCAGGATCACTATAGGATTGTTTCCACAGGTACCAGGGTTGGTGGATTGTATAAGTTGGATGTGACAATGAAACGCCATGTTGCATTGACATCCAGAACAATGTCAACAGAAGAGTTATGGCACCACTGGTATGGGCACCTAAATTAAAATTATTTGATGTTATTGAAAATAAAAACAATGGTAGATGGTCTTCATATTACGAAGAATGATCATTTTCCATGTGAAGCATGTGCACGTGGTAAGCAACAAAGAGAGGAGTTTCCCATACATACATAGAAAAGACAAACTGATATGCTTGAATTAATTCATACTGATGTATGGGTACCTATGCAAACTAGGTCACTTGGTGGTTCTTCGTACTTTCTTATTTTTGTTGATGACAAATATAGATATTCTTGGGCCTATTTCATAAGGAGAAAAGGTGATGTATTTGAGTATTTTAAAGAATTTAGAACTATGGCTGAAAAATAGACATGCAAATGTATAAAATTTCTCAGATCTGATCAGGATGGTGAATATACATCAGGTGCATTTAAAAGATATTGTAAATTTAATGGGATCCAACAACAATTTACAGTACCTCATACGCCTCAGCAAAATGGTGTCACTGAAAGAAGGAACAAAACACTGGTGGAATGTGCTCACACTATGCTTCAAGGTAAAAACATTTCTAATGGTTTTTGGGCAGAAGCTATTAATACTGTTGTTTATTTAAAGAATCGAAGTACAACTAAAAAATTAGATTTCCAAATTCCTTTTGAGGTTCTTCATGGTTATAAAACTGATGTCAATCATTTAAGAGTATTTGGATCCATTTCCTTTGCACATATCCCAAAGGATGAGAGAAGAAAAATTGATGCAAAATCAATCAAGTGTGTTTTTATTGGGTATTGTACTAATAAAAATGCATACAAATTGTTTGATCCCAATTCACATAAATTGTTTGCAAGAAGAGATGTAGTGTTTCATGAGAATGAGATAGAGTTGATACAATAAATGATGTAGATGCTTAGCATAATGATAATGATGAGCATGTCAAAATATATGTAATGGTTAAACATGAACATGTACATGTTTGAGAATGGGATGAAAGCAGTTTGGAAACTTCAAGCAATCATGATACATCAAGTGGAGAAGAGTCACCATAGAGAAAAAGATGATATGAAAGCAGTGAAGGACCAAGGAGGTCATCATGACAAACTCATCCACCTATAAGGTATAAAGATTATGCATTGATGTCCCATGTAATGAATGTTGTAGAGCCCGTGAACTATGAACAAGAAAAAGAACATGAAGAGTGGAAAAATGATATGAATGATGAATATGACTCCCTTATGAAAAGTCACACATGGGAATTAGTTAAACTGCCCGAAAACAAAGTCCCTATTGGAAGCAAATGGTTGTATAAATCTAAATTTAAAGCAGATGGTAGCATTGCTAAATATAATGCAAGATTAGTTGCAAAAGGATATTCACAAAAGGAGGGAATTGATTACAATGATACTTTTGCACCAATAGCTAAATTGAATACAATTAGGGTACTAATTGCCTTAGCTACAAAACATAATTGGAAAATACATTAGTTAGATGTCAAATCTTCTTTTCTAAATGGTGATTTAAAGGAAGAGGTTTATTTGGTTTAGCATGAAGGGTTTGTCAAGCAGGGACATGAACATCTAGTTTGCAGATTAAGGAAAGCCTTATATGGTTTGAAACAGACACCAAGATCATGGTATGTAAAGATATATGCCTTCTTTTATCAGAACGATTTTGTGAAAAGAAAAAATGATACTAACATGTATGTTAAGAAAGATGAAGAAGGAAATGTTGCTTTAATATATTTATATGTGGATGATCTCATTATTACAGGGAGTGCATGCAAGATAATTGAAGAGATTAAAGGTTAGTTGTCTCAAGAATTTGAGATGAAATACCTTGGTGAATTGCATTATTGTTTAGGACTTGAGGTTTGGAGAGAGTCTGGTAAGACATTAATCACTCAAAGTAAATACACAAAACAAATTATTAGAAATTTTAATATGAGTGAATGTAAAGCTATGTCAACTCCCTTAGAACAAAATAAAAAGCTATACAATGATGATGGAACTAAAGGGGCAAATGGTACTTCATATCATCAGTTGGTGGGAAGTTTTAACTACCTCACCACTATGATACCAGACATTGCATACTCAGTTAGTTTCCTTAGTCAGTTCATGGCTAAGACTTCTGAGATCCACTGGAAAGTTGCAAAGAAAGTCCTCCGACACTTGAAAGGAACAATAAATTTTGGTATTATGTATACTAATGAATCTGATGTTGAACTGACCAGTTTTTCTGATTCAGATTAGGCAGGAAATCCTGATGATAGAAGATCCACCTCAGGCTATGTATTTCATATAGGATCGGGAGTTGTATCATGGAGTAGTAAGAAGCAGCCTATTGTTTCTTTGTCGTCAACATAATTTGAGTATAAATCCTTGACCAGTGCTACCTATGAAGCTGTTTGGTTGCAGAGAATTCTTGCAGATGTCAAAGATGAGAAAAATGATCCAACATGCATCAATTGTGACAATCAAAGTGTTATCAAATTGTCACACATTCCAATATATCATGAAATATCAAAACACATCAAGCTACAACATCACTTTGTGAGAGAGAAGATTAAATCTGTTAGCACTGGAAGTCACATTTGGATTCCTGCACAGGTAATCCCAATAGCCATTAGTATGTATGTCACAGTGAATAGTTTAAAGGATGGTCTAATGGATGCAGTCTCAAGATTATATCACTTTAACTCAGAAAACTGGGCTAGAATGCATAGGCAAGTGAGGTCTCAATCTAACTTTAGTCAATAAATTGTAGCAAGGGTGAGTAGGGGGAAGAACTTTGAGAAGAATGAAGAAGTCTGCTATGGACATCCGGTCTTTCAACAACTTAAAGAGGAAAAACTCTGAAGACAAGATCCTCTTGGTTAAGGGTTTCAAGGAATTGAATGAATTTATTACTGAATTGAAATCAAACATACATCACAGTTCAATAATAACAACCTGATTGGATCATCAATGCCTGAGTCATTTAGCGTTAGGGAAAAAAAAATCACAATAAACAGATTAAAACTGGTCGTGATGCCATTGTGATAAAACCTACATCATATGAACATAACTACCCTCGACTGGATCATCCATGCCCGAGTGTCTTAACACATTTGTTATAGAGAGATGAAAGGAAACTGAGTTACATTAAACAAGAAGTCTCAAATACAAGTAAATAACCAAAGAACCAGAGGCTTCATTAAAAATTTACCAATAGGGAGCTTAGCTCAACCATCGACCCTAACAAAATATGAGGAAGACTCTTATATACTCAAAACCAAAAAAAACCCAAAAGCATGCTTGGGTGGCTACATTGAAGGAATTATGTCTACATGCTCTCTGATAGACTGTTCATGTAGTCTCTTGTCAGACATGAACCTTAATAAGATGCAATTATGCTTCAGAACGAACCTCTAGATGAGCCGACTAACTGATAGTCATTCCTTGGGATTTCCATTTATGGTAGAAACGATGTTCAACCACCACCAACCAACCTTAATAACTGCTTCATTGGGATTGAGAAGGCCTGAGTCAACTCTACACCTGTAGGTTGTTGCGGCCTTAGCATTCTGTCGTCTGGATCCGAGCTGGATGCTTGTGGGGAGGTCTGACAATAGACATGGCCGTTGATGAAGCAATTGGCATGCTCGGCATGGAAAATTGGATGGGGATGGCCAACTGGACAGTTGTGGATTGGAAGAGGAGATTGAAGATAGGTGTCGACAGGACGGTGAATGGAGGGTAGGTGCGAGGGAGCAGAAGTGATAGGGGAGTGGCCAAGTGTCGACCCAGGGTAGGGAGTTATATGCACATGTGCATATCAGGGTCACAAAAAGCGGTTTGATTCTTCCCCCCTTTTTGGCTCGATATGTGTCTTTGATTGACATGTAGCGGCTTCACAAAACTGTGGTTTCGTCCTTGGCCCGCCCTACAAATTTTATTGACTGTGCATGTTGGGGCTCTGATATGATCGACGACCGTCGATTTGGAGCGCTCAGATCTCAGATGCCCATATCTACACACCTTTTAGCGTAGCTTGTCAAATGGTCACATCGACCCCGACGAACTTAGGATAAGCGCAATTTAGTGGGTTTTTATCCCCTTCCTTCGCCTTTTGTCACCTAGAGGCCAAAACCAAGGGGAAACCCTCCCTCCTACAGAAACATGTGATAACATTATTAGGCTCCATGGGGGATAGAGTCCTCCTTGCGAGGCTCTAAGATATATTTTGTGGCTCCAATTTCCTTCTGTTGGGTTGTGGAGTCATTCATAAAATTGGAAACGAAAAAGGAAACAATATTTAAAAAGACACGGGAGCCACTTATGGCTCAAATAAAGAACTTCTTCAGAAAATACCCATTTACAAGGCCATAAAAAACTTCATCACCCTCCAAATTCCACAACCTGTAAGTGTTGTTTGGAAATGCTTCATAAATCTTGAAGGGACCAATCCAAAGGGCTTCGAATTTTCCATGTTTGCCTCTATCTTGTCTGGGCGCATCACACTTAAGTACTAGATCTCCCAACTGGAAATCTTCTCTTCTACTCTTCCTGTCAAAATCTTGTTTGATCTTTTGCTGATGGTCATGCGCTTTGACCATTGCCTACTCTCTATTCTACTGGACTTCTACCAGTTGATGAATTCTCCTGATCATATTATCAGGTTCTCCTTGGTATTCTTGAAAGAATTTTTCCACAGGCAGGGTGAGCTAGGAAGGAAAAACTGCTTCAGTCCCATATACAATTTGGAAAGGAGAGATATCTAGGGGCCTTTTTGTTGTCACTCGATCAACCCACAAAGAAAATTTGATCTTTGAATCCCATGCTTTCTTGTTTTCCTCTAGCAACCTTTTGATGATCTTTATCAAGATTTTATTAGAGGACTCTGTTAATCCATTTCCTTGAGGTTAGTAGGGGGTAGAGTGGATCAATGAAATCCCAAAATGCTCATAGAATTTGATCAATGGTTTAGAATTGAAGGATGCAGCGTTATCAGTGATGATTATGTTCGGACAACCAAACCTTTCCATAATATCTTCAAGAAAACCAATGATCACTTTGTGAGAAGCACTCCTTGTGGGAATAGCTTCTATCCACTTGGTGAAATAGTCTGTTGCGGTTAAGATCCACCTGTGCTGACCACTTGAAGCAGGATGAATTTCCCCGATAAAGTCTAGCCCCCACTGCTGGAAGGATCTTGAAGCTACCACAGGTTTCAATGGGAGAGACTTGAGATGATGTTTCCTAGGGAATTTCTAACATTCGATACATGCCCTGATCTTTGTGCAGGCATTAGTGAACATGCTAGGTCAGAAGTACCCATCCATGAAGATTTTATAGGTTGTGGTTCTCCAGAAGTTATGTCCCCCACACAGGTTGTCATGAAAGTCAAACATAATCCTTTGGGCTTCCTTTGGGTTTAGACATCTCAAAAGCACTCCTAGAGGGTCTCTCTAGTACAAGACCTGGTCAATAAGGAAATACCTAATTGCTTTGAGCTTCAAATCTCTTTCCTTGCTCTTCCCCATTCCATTTGGAGGCCTTAACTCCTACAGAAAAAATATAATGTCTTTGTACTAGGTACATTATGGAAATGGAGGGCTATTCTGTGGATTTTTATCAGACAAATCAGCTTGCTGACTTTTTGAATAGGTGTTGATGAATTTAACCCCCAAATATTTACAATTAGATTCAACTAACAACTTGGCTAAACCTTGGCATTTAAAAGTTTAGTGGGTTTTATTTCCATCTCAAATTCGAGGATTTTGGCAATCCACTTACTGCTTCTCCCGTCTATGTCAGGATGAATGAGAATTTCCTTCACAGAAGTTGAAGGAACATATGCAATGATCTTTGAATGTAGGTTATGGACTTGAAATACTTGAGAGATTTCACCAAGGCATAGTCTTGTTTCTCCATGATGTCACATCTAACCTCTACGTCTCTCAATGCTCTACTGAAAAAAGAAATTGGCTGCTCCAGCCCTTCAACATTATTTTGCAACAAAACAGCTGCCACTGTGTCAAATGAGGCAAAGGAAAATATTAAGAAATCGTTGGAGTAGTCAGCACTAACGAGCACTGGTGCCTCAGTTAGTTCCTTCTTGATTTGGTCAAAATAATTTCTTGACTCAACGGTCCATTTTACTTCATTCCCCTTCCTGAGCATGGCTGTGATATGCTTCACCAATTCAACAAAATTTGAAACAAACCTTCTCAGAAAATTGATTTTTCCCAGGAAAGACTGGACTTCCTTCTTGGATCTGGGAAGTGATAAGGTTTTAATATCTTCCACCTTGCTCGAATCAATTTTGACCCCCTCAGCTGATACTATGTGTCCCAACAATTTCCCCTCTTTCATGGAAAGCAATGACTTCTTGGGATTTAAGGAGAGAACAAACCTTTTGCATTTCAAGAAGACCCTTCTTACATGACAAAAATGGTCTTTATCAGATATATAGAAAAAAATAATGTCATATAGGTAGATGAATACAAATTTGTCCCCTTCCCCTATGAAAGTTATGTCCATGGCCCGCTGAAAGGTCGCCCCTACGTTCATCAGTTAAAAAGGCATTTTGGCATACATGAACGCACCCCAAGGAGTAGTGAAGAATGTCTTTTCTCTATATTCAGAGAGAATAGAGATCTGATTATAACCAGAAAATCCATCAATCATGGAAATCCTGGATGCACTCATTACCCTCAATAACATGTGTTCCATCTTTGGCAGGGGTTAATTGTCCTTCTTTGAGCTCTTGTTTAGGTTCCTGAAATCAACATAGAGTCTGATTTCTCCACTCTTCTTTCTCACTTGGACCAATTTGGCCACCCAATCAGAATATCTCAAAGGAACAATAATCTGAGCATCCAAAATCTTCTTCACCTCCCTTTCCATAATAGGCAGCAACATAGGATTTATCATTCTTAACTTTTGCCTAAATGGTTTGGCTTCCTCCTTCAGTGGGATCTTATGTTCAATGAAACTAGTGTCATATGTTCTGAGGTCTTCATAGGTCCAGGCAAACACATCAACACATTATTTTAATATCTCAGTATACTCGACCCTTTGATCCTTTGACAAACTATTAGACAACTTGACAAACTTTGGATCCTCCTCTGTGCCAATATTGCACTCAGCTACATCAACATTATCATTCAAGATTTTACCCTTTACTGCCACATCATTTATGTCAAATAACCTTTCTGGATGGACCAATCTCTTTGGGATGTGATTGTTGGGCAACTGAACAATATGATGATCAACAATCTTGTTCAGAAAAACATCAGCATGAGGATCAATCTCAAAACCAGGATCTTGATCAATGTGTAATGAAAAAAACTCATCCACAACTTCTAGGAATATTTTGATTTCAAGATCATCCTCAAATACCTTCCAATGCTTGACATTGTCAGGTATAGAGGGCTTGCATTTTACTTCTAAATCATACCTGATCTTGGCTGGCAGAGGAACTCTGAAATTGCTTGTTGAAACAACCAAAGAGTCATCCATGACATTCTCTTCTCTTGGAATAAATGAAATGTTGAAAGCCAAGAAAAAACTATCAATGAGGTCCCATACTTCATTTTTGTAACTTCTGAGCCGAGGGTGTTTGGACTAATAAATATTTTTGATTTGCTGGAAAATCAACTCAACATCTCCACACAGTGCTATCTCTTCAATCCCCATATCTTTTGTAGCCCTCAAACCCAAGACAATAGCTTCATATTCTTCCACATTATTGGTAGCTTCAAATTCTAACTTGTAGGATAGAGATATAATTTCTTGAATAGGTGAAACAAGGACCACTCCTATATCAACACCTTCTCTAGAAGAGGCTCCATCAAAGAACATTTTCCAAACATAGGTAATCCGAGGAGAATATTCACAGAAATTAAGGGACTGCTTTCTGATTTCAAGAGGAGGTTCAGGGACATCAGTGAGCTGCAATAAGTTGGATCCCAAATTAGTATCAAGGCAAAATATAGGATGATTGGTGGGGTCTTCCTCATCACTGATAATGTAGGCCAACTAAGCTTCTCTGTACATTCTTCTATGCTCCCCCCCAAACATGGGAATAGCAACATATGTGAGGTCTATCTGCAATGTTCCCCCAAGCCTTTTTATTCAAGATCTTGACAATAACATGCCAAACTTTGGGGGAACATTAGCCACTACAATATCCATGACCACACTTTTAATGGGCAGCTGAAACAAGGTCACAACCGTATCTTTGATGACTCCAAGACATTGCACCCTCCTTGAATCAAAAGAATACAAATCATGGTATGATTTGGTGACTTCCAGTCCTAGTTCTTCCATGACAGTTTTGGGAATGAGATTATGAGAGGCTTCTGAATCCATTAGACAATTATGCAACACCTTATCATGTATGTTTAGTGATGTGTAGAAGAGAGGGGACAAATCATCTCTATCTTCTACTATGGGACCTAAGACGACTGCTGTTTTTTCGTCTTGCAAATTGATTGAGTCTGTGGAATGATTCGAGGGTCCAAGCAACAACAACTTAGATAGGGATATCCTAAAGTCCTCATGCTTGACCATCTATGAAAGGGGGACAATAATCCTAATCTTGTAAATATCATGCTCAAAGTTAAAATAGGAGGGGGGCTTGATAATTTCTCTTACCTCTGGGATGGAATCCTTGACTAATGGTGGGAGGTTCTGCATTTTCTTCTCCTTGTTGTTGCTTGCTACATCATTGGTAGAATTTTCTACTCTAGTAGGCTGCTCAGGAACATCAGAATTTCCTCCTTTATTTTTGGACCTGAGGTTGTATCTATTTGGGCTGTCACTGGCCTTATCCCCCTTACTCAACTCATTTAATTTTCTGTCCATGAGAGACTCCTTGTATGCTGATTGAGTTAAGTGAGGAGAAGAGGATGTATCTTCAAGACAATGAATTTCTGGATCGAGGTCTTCTTCCTCTCCACACTCATCTATAACAAGGTTATTTTAAAGAGGGGTGTGGATTTTCTGATCGTCCTTATCTCTGTTCCGATATTCTCTTTGCATAATTTGAGGAGCATTGTTATTTGGCCTCCTTAAGTTGCCTCTGTTATCAACATTTTGAGGATTTCTGTATGTCTGCTTCCCCTCTAAATCCAACCTTTCCATTCTGTCTGAAAGTGATTTTAGTAACTTGGTTAATTCATCNGGGCGTAGAAGAACTATATGTTCAGGCTTCATATCTTCCTCTTCCTCTATTTTTATTAACCTTATTCCTGAGTTGGTCCACTGCCAATATGTTAGACTCTAGTTCCGAGGTTGAATCTTGCATATGTTCCAAGGAGGTATCTCTTCTCTCTCTTAACAGAAGGCAAAAGTCACGATCAAAAGCACTAGCATAGGTAATTTTGGCATAGGCCTCAGTAGGATTTATCTCAACGGGGATCTTATTGTACATTTTGTTGAATCTTTTGGAGAAGTCAGAGACAAACTCTCCCTCTTTTCTCTTTAGGGACCCAAACTATGTGATATAATACATGAAGTCCTTTTTATCCCCCCATTGTCTCAAGAAGATATCATCTAAAGCTTCAATCCCGTAAATATATACAGGGGTCAGGGCCCTGAACCACTTTCTGTCTTCTCCATCAAGACTGTGGACAAAAATCCTCATCCACACATCTTCATGTACTATGACATAGTTATCAACATAACTCTATAAATCTACAAGGTGCTACTCTGTAGTGATATATCCCTCCCCTGTGAACTTAGGCAGCTGCTTAAGGTATCCACTGACTGGGAGAGCATTATGAGGTTGAGGAAAAATGAGAGGGGTGTATCTGGAAGCTACTATAGCATCCATTCTATTTCAAGGGGGATTAGCTCCTGCCATTGGAGTGTGAACAGGAGGAGAACCAAGAGGGGATGGAGTTCGGACATAGGAGATTGGGGGTGTGCTTCTGGGAACTGTTAGTCCCTAAAGTTGCACTTGACTGTGAGAGGGAAGCTAGGGAATCATCGGTTTATTGCAAAGTGTTTAGGAGGTTTTTATAATTTGTTTTTTTGAATAAGGTCATTGAAAACTGGCTCAAGGTTATAACATAACATGAAAATCAAGATCAGAACATAGTAAATCCCATTGACTGAGTAAAAGGTAGGCACATATATGGATTAAACCAATAAGAAAAAGAGAGGATGAAGCCTTCAATTTTTCAACTTCACATAATTTCTTGTCTCAAAATATCATATAGAAACAAGAACATCAATTTGAAATCAAAACTTGAAATTAATTCCCACAACAAATTATTAACTGTATTAATTAACAATCAAGAAACAAATGCATTGCAGTCTAAATAATGAATTCAAGCATGAAGAAAGAAAAACAAAGTAGAAAAGAGTGTCTAACCATCCATATGCCTTTGCTATTAAGTGTCAAATATAACATAAATGCCTTTACAAGGAGTTTCACAAAACAAGTCTTCTGGATCTCCAATTTTTCGACCTCAACAAAGTCCTTCCTCACCCTGACAACAAACATTTCTTTTTTGTTAGGGGTTTCATCAATTGAAATATTTTGTTTTTGTGTGACATTCCTTTTTCCTTTCTTCTGTTTGCTAGACTATTGGTTAGGGTTTAAAGATTGCATGAGCCAGCTACAGGGTTTCTGTATTTATCTCAAAGAAGACACAACTAAAGTCTTAATTAAGACTTGATGAAACAAGCTGCTCTTTGCAATGGAGGTGAGTGACTGCACTCTTTTTGACATCTTTGTCAATATTTTGAGTAGAAAGTAAGGCATATTTAAAGGATAATCGCCATTTAGATGCATTAATAACCTAATGTGGTAGATATAGATTAGTGAGAATATACCTTTGCAGGTGATATACCTGTGGATAACGATCATAGCAGTGTGCCATTCTGGTCTGATCCAGCTTGAGGAACTCCCTTTCTCCAATTTGTATTTTGCTTATCTAGAAGCAAGAATTGATTAACAAACTCTGTAACCACATGCTCCTTCTTCCACCAACGTTCTCCTCCAACCACCAGTCTACAAAATTTGGCAATTGTCTGTTCTGTCACCAGCATCAATAGCTTCCCGATCTCCACTTCATAACCATCAAAGTTCAGTGCGAACTACATAGAGACATGTTCGTTGTGACCTTGGAAAGTGGTAAGGAATTCGAACCAACCAACATCTCTGATCCTTTGAGCCATTTGAGGATAAGATTCGAGGAGTTCAGCACCCTCGAGTTCTAATCTGACCACTTGTCCACTCCTCTTAGGCGCCATCAAAAAAAGCTGCTACAACTAGCACTAATCATATTCCGAATGTGCTACTTGCACTGGATTAATATATAACCATTCTCTTGAGAAAAAATCTGCGCTTAAAATTCAACAAAATCATTACAATGAGTAACTGTTTCAAATCATAATCTTTGGGAATTGAACGGTTTGAAAAGAGTCCTTTGTGGGTACAGAGTAGTCCGATCATGTAAAGGTTTGAATCATCAAATGATTCGAGAGCCATCGTGGGACACATGCAAACTCTAGTCCTCGATCTGGGTTGTTGTAACATATATCAAAATCGATTGTGCTGCCCAAGGTTCAAGAACGATCAAACCAACAAAATTGGAGGCATTTAGGGATGGCTATATGAGAAATTGTCACAGGGTGAATATATATTAATCGGTGAAGTACCAGAGTCTTCGGCATTTTACCATTATGGTCTAGCCATGGAGTTTCTTGGCTGCAAAGATAATTTCTGAGTCTCCCACTAGAGTTGGAACAAAATGGCATGCTTCAAATCTTGGACTTGGGACATAATTATCTATGCCAATGGTCAGATATACAGGTTCTTGGCAGTCTACACGAATTGAGAAACCTAAATTTACATAGGAATCTTATATGTGAAGAAAAGCAATATCAAGAGAAGGTCCAAGAATTACTTCCAAAGATGCAGATTCTCAATGCACATCCAATTATGGATATCCAAAAGCATCAGAACACAAACATGAGGTCATCGAATATAAACAATCCAATTAGAGAAGGTGAAGAAGATGCCATTGAGGATTCCAATGACACAAGCAAGAGGGTAATATCTCGTCAGAGTAAGGGAATTGAGGATAATCCAAAAATAAATTGTAATAAAAGCAAGGATAAAGTTAAAAAGGAACAAAAAATTGACAAAAATGAAAGTGATGAAGACAAGCCTTTCATTGATTTCATTGCCTCAACACAAAAGACAGTAGAACCAAAGATTGATGCAGCTATTAAAGAACGGAAAAGGAATATTGAAGAATCTAGTGATATACACACCTTGGAAGCAAAAGTGGAAAGTGGAGTAGTGTCTATTTCGGGTGGAGACAAGAAAGGGAACGCACCTAAAGGAAAAACTCGTAAGGTTGGACATGTTTTTCCGTAGAGCCTCACAGAAATTGAGATTGGAACAGGTGGACCATCTACTTGGGACACCAATCCTGTAGAAAACAAGCCTCAGGTTCCTAAAGCAAGCGACAGTGCCCCATCTCAGAATGTATATCCATTTAGTAGTTCTCCTATTCTCGGTGGAGGTTAAAGGGATCCCATACAAACACATGATATTTTTCCTGTGTTTTTTCATTTCAATTCTTTTAGTGAATCCGGAAATTAGAAATTCTGGAGTGGAAATTAGAAAGTCTGGAGTAATGATAGCCTGAAAATGAAAATGATAGTGTGTCTGTTGGCTAAATTCTGAGGCGATACAAAGTTTCCAAGTGAGGTTTGAGTAACCGCCGACGTGGAATCGTGAAGCTGAGTGCCTAATGATATGGCACGGTCGACTGCATTAGTTAACGTATCAATAATAATTTCACTGGATCGTTGCCCAATTTCGCCCATCCAATTACGTACATGCCGCACCATATTCTTATCATGCAATGGTGATTATGAAGCCTACCGCACCGATAAAAATAGGAGCTTTTTAGGTGGGCGTTACCATTCTATGGTAATTGGGCCGTTACCATTTGTGTCGGAATGAGGGAGTTACCCTTTACCAGGTGAACATCAGTAATTCGTGCAGAACATGGAGGCACATCGTTGGTTCGGACCGCACGAAGGAATTTGATGCAATTCACTCAACGAAAGCCAAGACCAATCTGTGCATTGTGGTCGCTCGCAAGACTGTATGTGAGCACAAAGGAATTGCATATTCGTGAAAGAAATGTTTGTATGTGAGGACTGCCACAGTTTTGGAGGATCTTCTTCACTTCGAATGATCTGCTGAAAGGTCGATTGCTCCAGGTGAAGAACATTGCGAGCTCCTCAAGAAAAATTGTCGCCTAGTGAAATAGTTCACAATTTGCCGCCGAGAGGGAGTCAGTCCCTACGCAGAGATTTAATGACAGTATGTGTGCATTTGCTGAGGGCCTGAGAGGATGTGCTGCTGGAAGAGCCCAACACTATAAAGAGAGGAGAAGCCTCATGTGAAGGAGGTGCACCCTACCACCGTGAAAAATTGCATGCATGGGAGGAATGTTTCAAAGAAAGTATCCAGAGAGCTGTGCAAGATAGAGTTCAAATGGCTATCTGCGGTTCAGTTTCGAAAAGCCTGAAATTCATTGTTGCTTTGGGCATCTCCCGTTTTGGTTTCAACCGCAAATGTTTGTAACCTGCTATTCCTCTTACTCCAAGCAACATTTTCACGTTCATAGCCACTTTTCATCTTGTTCAAGAACCCATTCGAATAATTCCTGATGTAATTGCTGTTATCATTCAAGCCAAGCTCTCATTAAGTCGTATCATCAACTTTCTTGAGGCTGCTGAATTACAGGATCCGGTGGTTGAGCGGGTATTTCTTCAGAACTCTAACCACTCCCTTCTTATCAATTCTGCAACACTACATTGGGATTATAGCTCGTCGAAGCCCACATTGAGAAACGTAAATATGGAGGTTAAACATGGCCAAAAATTGGCAATTTGTGGAGAAGTTTGATCTGGAAAATCAAATCTTTTAGCTGCAATACTTGGAGAAGTACCAACGTTGATGGGAAGGTTGCAAGTCTGTGGCACCCTTGCATATCTTTCTCAAACTGCGTGGATTCAAACTGGAACAGTACAAAACAACATATTATTTGGGCGTCCCATGGACAAGGAGAAATATCAGGAAGTTATCCTAAAGTCTTCGCTGGATGAAGACCTCCAGAATCTTCCCTTTGATGACAGGCATGAGAATCTGAGCACGCGATAGAATACGTAAGTATGTTACATGCCTGAATATTATTAGTTACCAGGAGGTCGTGCGGTGCAATACAAAAAATTGCAAGGCCTGGAATCTGATAAATTTTTGTCATATTTCAAACCTTGCATCATTCCCTTGGAAGGAGGCATGGCTTCTGGATTCAAATAGCTGGAGGCGATAAAGTGTGAGACACATCCTTTAAATCAAATTTTGATGCATGGCCACTAGGTAGTGGAATTCCTGGTTCTAAAGATCAGAGAAGCAAAGTGCAATCTTTATTGCATTCCTATTGTGTTTAAGAGTTTTATGTTAATTCATCTCCTCTATACCTGAACGAGTTTTTTTCAGCGCATACCAATGTTTGTAACATCAGAGCTTCTGGCAGAGGCACCTGGTAGTCACGGAGTCCAGAAGACAAAATGCTTCAGATTCCTAGAACAAAAAGAGTTTCAGATCTTTCTTTTAAAAAGATATGATGTATGTAACAAAGAGGGGGGTGCATGAGTGCAAGACTGGGAGAAAAACCTCTGTCAAGAGAGTTTCATTGTAATGACTAAGTTTCTTGTAAACCAGATTGGAGTAATAAATACGATTTTTGCTTGCGACTGTGAGATTCATCACGGTCGATTTCTTTCAGCATGTTTTCTTCTCCTTCAGCTGTGTTAAATCTATTTGGATTGCATTTATGTGTTCCTTACTTGCAGTTGATGTGTTATCGTTTCTTTATGTCTTCTTTAATCCATTACAATTGCACTACATTTTGTTTTCCTCTAACTGATGGGCTTCGTTATACTTTAGTACGACCACTACTATAACGAAAGGATTTGGGTTTTATGTAATTGTTTATTGCCTTTTCTCTGCACCAGCTATCAGCTGTGTAAGACCAATCTGCATTTTCAGAACTCTGCATATATCCTTTGCTACGTCGGCCTTTCCTTTTTCTTTCCGCTACCGCATCATGATTAATCAAAGCAATGAAAGATAGACTTACTTTGCCTCACTTTCTGCAAGTTATTTAATCTCTGCTATTGTCTACTTTCTTCGGTTTTCATTTGACTCCATGCCCAATGGACCTTTTCCCTGGTTTAACACCCAAACTCTAGAAATCTAAGACCATCATTTACCCATAAATCTGCCCACCTTTTTCACACTACTTAAATTCCTATTGTGACATTGTTCGAGAGATCCCTCTCGGGTTGGAAGGGGCAACTCCCAATCCAAAGTGGTTCGAGGTTGCCTTGGGATTGATTTACTGCAGCCCATTTCAGTTCTGAGTGTCAACATTTTGGCGCCGTTGCCGGGGACGGAGGACGAGGTTATATTCCCTGGGATACGACAAAGTTCAGATCTATCTCTTGATGGTGAACAAGGGATAGGCATTAAATTGGCTGTGATCATTCACCTGGCGACTCCTTGGTTCGTAGACTCTACATGATTTTGTTGGCGACTCCACTGCTCTCAAATGTCGAATTCGTTTGCTGATCAAATTGCTGCAAGGTTTTCTCCTCTGGACTTTACAAATGTTTATGGCTTTCCAAACACTGTTCCAGACATTAAAATTTCAGGTGGAGACAAGAAAGGGAATGCACCTAAAGGAAAAACTCGTAAGGTTGGACATGTTTTTCCGCAGAGCCTCACAGAAATTGAGATTGGAATAGGTGGACCATCTAATTGGGACACCAATCCTGTAGAAAACAAGCCTCAAGTTCCTGAAGCAAGCGACAGTGCCCCATCTCAGAATGTATATCCATTTAGCAGTTCTCCTATTCTCGGTGGAGGTTAAATGGATTCCATACAAACACATGATATTTTTCCTGTGTTTTTTCATTTCAATTCTTTTAGTGAATCCGGAAATTAGAAAGTCTGGAGTAATGATAGCTTAAAAATGAAAATGATAGTGCGTCCGTTGGCTACAGTCTGAGGCGCGACAAAGTTTCCAAGTGAGGTTTGAGTAACCGCCGACATGGAATCGTGAAGATGAGTGCCTAACGATATGGCACGGTCGACTGCATTAGTTAACGTATCAATAATAATTTCACTGGACCGTTGCCCAATTTCACCCATCCAATTACGTACATGCCACACCATATTCTTATCATGCAGTGGTGATTATGAAGCCTGCCGCACCGATAAAAATAGGAGCTTTTCAAGTGGGCGTTACCATTCTATGGTAATTGGGCCATTACCATTTGTGTCGGAATGAGGGCGTTACCCTTTACCAGGTGAACGTCAGTAATTCGTGCAGAACGTGGAGGCGCATCGCTGGTTCGGACCGCACGAAGGAATTCGATGCAATTCACTCAACGAAAGCCAAGACCAATCTGTGCATTGTGGTCGCTTGCAAGACTGTATGTGAGCACAAAGGAATTGCATATTTATGAAAGAAATGTTTGTATGTGAGCACTGCCATAGTTTTGGAGGATCTCCTTCGCTTTGAATGATCTGCTGAAAGGTCAATTGCTCCAGGTGAAGAACATTGCTAAATCCTCAAGAAAAATTGTCACCTAGTGAAATAGTTCACAATTTGCCACCAAGAGGGAGTCAGTCCCTATGCAGAGATTTAACGACAGTATGTGTGCATTTGCTGAGGGCCTGAGAGGACGTGTTGCTGGAAGAGCCCAATGCTATAAAGAGAGGATAAGCCTCATGTGAAGGAGGTGCACCCTACCACCGTGGAAAATTTCATGCATGGGAGGAACGTTTCAAAGAAAGTATCGAGAGAGCTGCGCAAGATAGAGTTCAAATGGCTATCTGCGGTTCAGTTTCGAAAAGCCTGAAATTCGTTGTTGCTTTGGGCATCTCCCGTTTTGGTTTCAACCGCAAACATTTGTAACCTGCTATTCCTCTTACTCCAAGCAACGTTTTCACATTCATAGCCACTTTGTGCCTTGTTCAAGAACCCATTCGAATAATTCCTGATGTAATTGCTGTTATCATTCAAGAGCTCTCATTAAGTCGTATCATCAACTTTCTTGAGGCTGCTGAATTACAGGATCCGGTGGTTGAGTGGGTATTTCTTCAGAACTTTGACCACTCCCTTCTTATCAATTCTGTAACACTACGTTGGGATTATAGCTCGTCGAAGCCCACATTGAGAAACGTAAATATGGAGGTTAAACATGGCCAAAAATTGGCAATTTGTGGAGAAGTTGGATCTGGAAAATCAACTCTTTTAGCTGCAATACTTGGAGAAGTACCAAAGTTGATGGGCAGGTTGCAAGTCTGTGGCACCCTTGCATATCTTTCTCAAACTGCGTGGATTCAAACTGAAACAGTACAAAACAACATATTATTTGTGCGTCCCATGGACAAGGAGAAATATCAGGAAGTTATCCTAAAGTCTTTGCTGGATGAAGACCTCCAGAATCTTCCCTTTGATGACAGGCATGAGAATCTGAGCACACGGCAGAATACGTAAGTATGTTACATGCTTGAATATTATTATTTACCAGGAGGTCGTGCGGTGCAATACAAAAAATTGCAAGGCCTGGAAGCTGATAAATTTTTGTCATATTTCAAACCTTGCATCATTCCCTTGGAAGGAGGCATGGCTTCTGGATTCAAATAGCTGGAGGCGATAAAGTTTGAGACACATCCTTTCAATCAAATTTTGATGCATGGCCACTAGGTAGTGGAATTCCTGGCTCTGAAGATCGGAGAAGCAAAGCACAATCTTTATTGCATTCCTATTGTGTTCAAGAGTTTTCTGTTAATTCATCTCCTCTATACCTGAATGCGTTTTTTCCAGTGCATACCAATGTTTGTAACAACAGAGCTTCCGGAAGAGGCACCTGGTAGTCGCGGAGTCCAGAAGACAAAATGCTTCAGATTCCTGGAACACAAAGAGTTTCGGATCTTTCTTTTAAAAAGATATGATGTATGTAACAAAGAGGGGGGCGCATGAGTGCAAGACTGGAAGAAAAACCTCTATCAAGAGAGTTTCATTGTAATGACTAAGTTTCTTGTAAACCAGATTGGAGTAATAAAGACGATTTTTGCTTGCGACTGTGAGATTCATTACGGTCGATTTCTTTCAGCATGTTTTCTTCTCCTTCAGTTGTGTTAAATCTGTTTGGATTGCATTTATGTGTTCCTTACTCGCAGTTGATGTGTTATCGTTTCTTTATGTCTTCCTTAATCCATTACGACTGCACTACATTTTGGTTTCCTCTAACTGATGGGCTTCGTTATACTTTAGTACGACCACTACTATAACGAAAGGATTTGGGTTTTATGTAATTGTTTATTGCCTTTCCTCTGCACCAGCTATCAGCTATGTAAGACCAATCTGCATTTTCAGAACTCTGCATATATCCTTTGCTACATCAGCCTTTCCTTTTTCTTTCCGCTACCACATCATGATTAATCAAAGCACTGAAAGATAGACTTACTTCGCCTCACTTTCTGCAAGTTATTTAATCTCTGCTATTGTCTCCTTTCTTCGGTTTTCATTTGACTCCATGCCCAATGGACCTTTTCCCTGGTTTAACACCCAAACTCCAAAAATATAAGACCATCATTTACCCATAAATCTGCCCACCTTTTTCACACTACTTAAATTCCTATTGTGACATTGTTCGAGAGATCCCTCTCGGGTTGGAAGGGGCAACTCCCAATCCAAAGTGGTTCGAGGTTGCCTTGGGATTGATTTGTTGCAGCCCATTTCAGTTCTGAGTGTCAACATTTTGGCGCCGTTGCCGGGGATGGAGGACGAGGTTATATTCCCTGGGATACGACAAAGTTCAGATCTATCTCTTGATGGTGAACAAGGGATAGGCATTAAATTGGCTGTGATCATTCACTTGGCGACTCCTTGGTTCGTAGACTCTACATGATTTTGTTGGCGACTCCACTGCTCTCAAATGTCGAATTTGTTTGCTGCTCGAATTGCTGCAAGGTTTGCTCCTCTGGACTTTACAAATGTTTATGGATTTGCAAACACTGTTCTAGACATTAAAATTTGGCAGATATCCTTCCTAAATTTGGAGGATATGAAGACGACAATCCTGGTCAACATTTGTTTGAGTTCCACAAGCTCATGGAGGAATTAAATGTACATCATGAAGATGTCCTCATGAAATTGTTTATGTTTTCATTGGAAAATGATGCTAGACTCTGGTATAAATCCTTACCCCATTCCAATATTCCTTCATTGAGATGCTTTCACACACTTTTTCATCAACATTGTAAGAGGATATATTCTGCTGAAATCCTTTTTGAAGATTGTTGTGATACAAGTCCCCTTGAGGAGGAGGAAGAAACAATAGAAATTTCTCGAGTTGTTGAAAATGATCAGTATGAGGAAGAGTTGGCTCATGAAGATGATGGATCTTGTGAACTTACTCAAGAAGAATATGTAAATCTATTTTTAAATAGCGACAGTCAGGTATTTCATGGAATTTTACAGGATGTTAGTGAACCTATTTATGATTATTTCCTGCCAGAAGATCAGATTGTAGACTCTGCCTTGTTTCATGAAAAAGATATGGTTTCCATGTTTAATGATCCCGAGCATCATGAATCAGAACATAGAGTAGTCCTGGATGTTCTAATACCTCAGTATGATATGTTTTTCCAAGACCCTTTTGCTGATCTTTTAGATTCGTTTAATGGAGGAGTATGCTATGTCATGAATATTTGGTCACAAGAATTGATGAAAGGTTCAAAAATCCATGATCACCAACAGGCCAGGTGGGGATTGTCAATTTCCTGCTTCAGCCCACTCGGAGAAAGTGTGAGAAAGTTTCAAAGAAGAAGACAATTATTGGATTGGCTTCACTGGCATTTTCGTATCATTTGATTCTCGAAATCTTTCAGTAGTTAGAGTAGGTGATGTATATAAATAAGCTTGAATTCAAGCATTAGATTACATCGATGGTTTTCAATATGTTTTCAGTTCAATTTTTGAATCCAGTATGGTTGTTATAAAGCATTACGACTCCATAGCCCAATGGATGAATAAGCAGTTTTTCGTTCCGCTAAGATGCAAGTAAAGTGACATAGTTCCAGATTCGATGATTTCGGGAAGCCAAATGGATGGAGGCACTTGGTCTACTGTTCTTGGCACTTTACGAGAAAGTTCCATCCCTAGTTGGAGCCGATGTTGTAACATATATCAAAATCGATTGTGCTACCCAAGGTTCAAGAACGATCAAACCAATGAAATTGGAGGCGTTTAGGGATGGCTATATGAGCAATTGTCAGAGGGTGAATATATATTAATCAAAGAAGTACTAGAGTCTTCTACATTTTAGCATTATGGTCTAGCCATGGAGTTTCTTGGCTGCAAAGATAATTTCTGAGTCTCCCACTAGAGTTGGAACAAAATGGCATGCTTCAAATCTTGGACTTGGGACATAATTATCTATGCCAATGGTCAGATATATAGGTTCTTGGCAGTCTGCACGAATTGAGAAACCTAAATTTACATAGGAATCCTATCTGTGAAGAAAAACAATATCAAGAGAAGGTCCAAGAATTACTTCCAAAGATGCAGATTCTCAATGCACATCCAATTGTGGATATCCAAAAGCATCAGAACACAAACATGAGGTCATCGAATAGAAACAACCCAATCAAAGAAGGTCAAGAAGATGCCATTGAGGATGCCAATGACACAAGCAAGAGGGTAATACCTCGTCAGAGTAAGGGAATTGAGGATAATCCCAAAATAAATAGTAATAAAAGCAAGAATAAAGTTAAAAAGGAACATAAAATTGACAAAAATGAAAGTGATGAAGACACGCCTTTCATTGATTTCATTGCCTCAGCACAAAAGACAGTAGAACCAAAGATTGATGCAGCTATTAAAGAAAGGAAAAGGAATCTTGAAGAATCTAGTGATATACACACCTTGGAAGCAAAAGTGGAAAGTGGAGTAGTGTCTATTTCGGGTGGAGACAAGAAAGGGAACGCACCTAAAGGAAAAACTCGTAAGGTTGGACATGTTTTTCCGTAGAGCCTCACAGAAATTGAGATTGGAACAGGTGGACCATCTACTTGGTACACCAATCCTGTAGAAAACAAGCCTCAGGTTCCTGAAGCAAGCGACAGTGCCCCATCTCAGAATGTATATCCATTTAGCAGTTCTCCTATTCTCGGTGGAGGTTAAAGGGATCCCATACAAACACATGATATTTTTCCTGTGTTTTTTCATTTCAATTCTTTTAGTGAATCCAAAAATTAGAAAGTCTGGAGTGGATTACCATTTAACATTTATTTTTTCGACAGATTACTATGTTGAATGAACATTTTTAGAGCACGAATTGCCATGTAGAAAAGTCCTCAGCAGAGTTTGCATTGCAATACGAGTCTGCATGAACAAGTGATGGGAAACGTTAATTCAGAACAAACACCACCAATGCCATTTCAGCAGACCCCGGTTTCACGAGCATCAGAACCGATCGACTCGGTCATAATGCAACCCACATGAAGCTGCGGCAAGCATTGTGTAGCTCTAAGGTTGCTTGAACTTGACAAGTACATCTATATTCGAGATTTTAATGCAACCTAAGTCTTTCGGGTAGTGGTTTGAGTTGCTACCAATCAGTTCTTTCCATGCACTTGTAAAAAACAAAGATTGTGGTGTGGGATGGTGAATCGTCGGCAATAACAAACAAAGGATTGTCTCAGTTCATATGATGAAAAAGGGTTACTGTGCATGTTGCACATAGATATGGGATCTCTCCACGCCAGTAGGGTATACAGAAAGGTTTTTCATAGGGGAAATCCTGCAAGATCCGCCGTTTGGCAGCGAAAAAGATTCCTCCTGGGGTCATCGATGGTAATGATAGCCTGAAAATGAAAATGATAGTGCGTCCGTTGGATACAGTCTGAGGTGCGACAAAGTTTCCAAGTGAGGTTTGAGTAACCACCGACGTGGAATCCTGAAGCTGAGTGCCTAACGATATGGCACGATCGACTGCATTAGTTAACGTATCAATAATAATTTCACTGGACCGTTGCCCAATTTCGCCCATCCAATTACGTACATGCCGCACCATATTCTTATCATGTAGTGGTGATTATGAAGCCTGCCGCACCGATAAAAATAGGAGCTTTTCAGGTGGGCGTTACCATTCTATGGTAATTGGGCCATTACCATTTGTGTCGGAATGAGGGAATTACCCTTTACCAGGTGAACGTAAGTAATTCGTGCAGAACGTGGAGGTGCATCGCTGGTTTGGACCGCACTAAGGAATTCGATGAAATTCACTCAATGAAAGCCAAGACCAATTTGTGCATTGTGGTCGCTCGCAAGACTGTATGTAAGCACAAAGGAATTGCATATTCATGAAAGAAATGTTTTTATGTGAGGACTGCCACAGTTTTGGAGGATCTCCTTCTCTTTGAATGATCTGCTGAAAGGCCGATTGCTCCAGGTGAAGAACATTTCTAACTCCTCAAAAAAAATTTTCGCCTAGTGAAATAGTTCACAATTTGTCGCCGAGAGGGAGTCAGTCCCTATGCAGAGATTTAATGACAGTATGTGTGCATTTGCTGAAGGCCTGAGAGGACGTGTTGCTGGAAGAGCCCAATGCTATAAAGAGAGGAGAAGCCTCATGTGAAGAAGGTGCACCCTACCACCGTGAAAAATTGCATGCATGGGAGGAACGTTTCAAAGAATGTATCGAGAGAGCTGTGCAAGATAGAGTTCAAATGGCTATCTGCGGTTCAGTTTCGAAAAGCCTGAAATTCGTTGTTGCTTTGGGCATCTCTCGTTTTGGTTTCAACCGCAAACGTTTGTAACCTGCTATTCCTCTTACTCCAAGCAACGTTTTCACGTTCATAGCCACTTTGCGCCTTGTTCAAGACCCCATTCAAATAATTCCTGATGTAATTGCTGTTATCATTCAAGCCAAGGTCTCATTAAGTCGTATCATCAACTTTCTTGAGGCTGCTGAATTACAGGATCTGGTGGTTGAGCGGGTGTTTCTTCAGAACTCTGACCACTCCCTTCTTATCAATTCTGCAACACTTCGTTGGGATTACAGCTCGTCGAAGCCCACATTGAGAAACGTAAATATGGAGGTGAAACATGGCCAAAAATTGGCAATTTGTGGAGAAGTTGGATCTGGAAAATCAACTCTTTTAGCTGCAATACTTGGAGAAGTACCAAAGTTGATGGGCAGGTTGCAAGTTTGTGGCACCCTTGCATATCTTTCTCAAACTGCGTGGATTCAAACTGGAACAGTACAAAACAACATTTTATTTGGGCGTCCCATGGACAAGGAGAAATATCAGGAAGTTATCCTAAAGTCTTCGCTGGATGAAGACCTCCAGAATATTCCCTTTGATGACAGGCATGAGAATCTGAGCACGCGGCAGAATACGTAAGTATGTTACATGCCTGGATATTATTAGTTACCAGGAGGTCGTGCGGTGCAATACAGAAAATTGCAAGGCCTGGAAGCTGATAAATTTTTGTCATATTTCAAACCTTGCATCATTCCCTTGGAAGGAGGCATGGCTTCTGGATTCAAATAGCTGGAGGCGATAAAGTGTGAGACACATCCTTTAAATCAAATTTTGATGCATGTCCACTAGGTAGTGGAATTCCTTGCTCTGAAGATCGGAGTAGCAAAGCGCAATCTTTATTGAATTCCTATCGTGTTCAAGAGTTTTCTGTTAGTTCATCTCCTCTATACTTGAACGAGTTTTTGCCAGCGCATACCAATGTTTGTAACAACAGAGCTTCCGGCAGAGGCACCTGGCAGTCGCGGAGTCCAGAAGACAAAATGCTTCAGATTTCTGGAACACAAAGAGTTTCGGATCTTTCATTTAAAAAGATATGATGTATGTAACAAAGAGGGGGGTGCATGAGCGCAATACTGGGAGAAAATCCTCTATCAAGAGAGTTTCATTGTAATGACTGAGTTTCTTGTAAACCAGATTGGAGTAATAAAGACGATTTTTGCTTGTGACTGTGAGATTCATCACGGTCGATTTCTTTCAGCATGTTTTCTTCTCCTTCAGCTGTGTTAAATCTGTTTGGATTGCATTTATGTGTTCCTTACTCACAGTTGATGTGTTATCGTTTCTTTATGTCTTCCTTAATCCATTACGACTGCACTACATTTTGTTTTCCTCTAACTGATGGGCTTCGTTATACTTTAGTACGACCACTACTATAACGAAAGGATTTGGGTTTTCTGTAATTGTTTATTGCCTTTGCTCTGCACCAGCTATCAGCTGTGTAAGACCAATCTGCATTTTCATAACTCTGCATATATCCTTTGCTACGTCGGCCTTTCCTTTTTCTTTTCGCTAGTGCATCATGATTAATCAAAGCACTGAAATATAGACTTACTTTGCCTCACTTTCTACAAGTTATTTAATCTCTGCTATTGTCTCATTTCTTCGGTTTTCATTTGACTCCATGCCCAATGGACCTTTTTCCTGGTTTAACACCCAAACTCCAAAAATCTAAGACCATCATTTACCCATAAATCTGCCCACCTTTTCCACACTACTTAAATTCCTATTGTGACATTGTTCGAGAGATCCCTCTCAGGTTGGAAGGGGAAGCTCCCAATCCAAAGTGGTTCGAGGTTGCCTGGGGATTGATTTGCTGCAACCCATTTCAGTTCTGAGTGTCAACATGGGTAATCATAACATAATCTGGGTGGCGGGTGCATATTAAGGCATGAGTATATTTGCGCTACGGGAATAATGTTATTCCAGTAGCGCTTTTAATGACTTAGCATAGTTTGAATTTGTAAAGTTCAAACAAACATATGAAGTGACACATCATTAAAAACCATGTTTTAAAACTTCAAACTTAAAGAAATTATCCAAAAAGCTAAAACGCAAACCATAACAAGTTGAAAGCAATGATATAAATCAAATGGAAACAAATATTGAAGTGTAGGTAGGAGGGGTTTAGGATTAGGATTTCTCACTAGATCAAAAGAAAACTTAGAGACTAACACTAGCTTCTTCTGGGGATGGAGTTTGATAATAAACTCCAAAAACTGCAGACCAATGCCTTTTCCTTTATTTTTCATTCAATTATCTCCCTGCATCCATCAGTCTTTATTTGCAACATAAATGTAAAAACAAGTCCATTGGGTGTATGGAGTCTTTATTGAAAATAAAACCTACTGTACTAGCTGAAAACTTGATGAGTCTTTAGAGAAAATAGTGCTTCAAGAACCTTCCATTCACTGGGCCTCCAAAATTTTCTATGTTGTCTAAATTATGTAGGAGAAAAGTGTTATTGTCCATTACCTTGGCTATTCTTAAAGGACCATACCATAGGTTATCGAACTTACCATGTTTTGCTTTATCCTCTCTCCTGGCATGCCACCTTAACACCAATCTCCCTCATTGAAAATATCTTTCTTAGTTCCCTTATCGAATGTATCCTTGAATTTTCTCTGGTGAGCAACAACTTTCTGATTCACCCGTTCTTTGACCTACTGAACTTCAATCATCTGAAAAATTCTCCTTTGGAGATCGTTGGGTTCTTCTAACTCTTCTTATAAAAAATTTAAAACTGGCAGGCCCAATTGAGTTGGAAGAATAGCTTCTGTTCAATATACCATCTGGAAAGGAGAGGTCCCAATAGACTTTTTGTTGCTGATATGATCGGCCCATAGGGCAAAATTTAACTTGGAATCCCATGATTTTTTATTTTCTTCCAGTAGTTTTTTGATAATCCTTATCAGAGTCTTATTGGAAGATTCTGCTAACCCGTTCCCTTAGGGGTAGTAGGGAGTAGAATGAACCAATTTGATACTATACTTATTGCAAAATTCAATCATGGAATTCGATTTAAAATCCTGTGCATTATCAGTGACTAGTTTTTTAGGACAGCCAAACCTGGAAAAAATATATCCTTCTAGAAAGTCCATGATTACCTTGTTTGTTGCATTCCGAGTCAGAATTGCTTTGATCCACTTCATAAAGTAATCAGTGGCTGTAAGGATCCATATATGCTGTCCTGAAGATGAAGGATTGATCTCTTTGATGAAATCCAAACCCCACTATTGGAATGGTCCATGAGTGACAATTGGTTTTAAATGCAGAGACATAAGTTTCTTCTTTCTAGCAAATTTCTGACAAGTTTCACATTCCTTGACCTGAGAAAAAATATCTAAGAATAGAACTGGCCAGTAATAGCCTGCCCTAAGAATCTTGAAGGCAGTAGCCTTCCAATGGTGATGGCCTTCGCACACACCATGATGTAGGTCATAAAAGATTTGTTCAACTTCTTTTTCAACAACACATCTCAACAAGAAACCATTAGGATATTTCCAGAATAAGATCTGATCAATAATGAAATACTTTACTTCTCTTAGCTTTAATGATCTTGGTTTTGATTTATCTAACTCTGGGGGAGATTGAAAATTCAGCAGAAAAAATACGATATCTTTATACCATGGTGAAAAAACATACTTGTTGTTTACCTGTGAATTTGTTTCTTCAATCTGGAAAAAAGAATCCTGTATCTTTTCTGAAATATGGTACAACCCAATTGCTTTGAAATTAGATTTTGTCATTAATTTGGCAAGGCCTTGACCTTTTATCAGCTGAGTAGGCTTTATGGTGAGATCATACTCCAGATTTTTTTTTATCCATTTCCCTCTCTTCCCTTCACAGTTAGGCTGAACCAATATTTCTTTGACTGCACTGCTTGGGACATAAGCTGTGATCTCAGATTGAAGGATATATAATCTAAAGGACTTTAGGGCCTTTACCAGGGCATAATCATGTTTCTCCATTATGTCATACTTCACTTTAGAGTCTCTGAGGGTTTTTCTAAAGAAGGAGATGGGCTTCTCATATCCTTGCTCATTTCTTTGCAGCAGGACAACAGGGGCTTGAACAAGAGCCTGCTTAATTCTTTCAAAAGATTCTTTAGCTTCAGGTATTCACTTAATTTTTCAACATGTCAGTGATGTATTTGATAATCTCTGCAAAATTAGGTATAAACCTCCTCAAAAAATTAATTTTACCAATGAAGGGTTGAATAGACTTCTTGTTTCTTGGAATATCTATTTATTGGATATCCTTGACTCTTTATGGATCTATTTTAATACCTTCAAGGGGAACAATATGTCCTAAAATCTTTCCTTCCTCCATGACGACGTGTGATTTTTTAGGATTAAGTGATATGCCATACCTTCTGCATTTCTCAAAAGTCAGCTTCAAGTGCTGTAAATGTTCCTCATTAGATGCTGCAAATACAGTGATGTCGTCGAGATAAATAACCACAAACCTGTCTTTTTCACCAATAAAAGCAATATTCATAGCCCTTTGAAATGTGGCTCCTACATTCATCAGTCCAAAGGGCATCTTTTCGTACATAAAAGTTCCCCATGGAGTGGTAAAAGCTATTTTCTTTTTATCTTCCTCCACTACTGATATTTGATTGTACCCTGAGTATCCATCAAGCATAGAGATCCTTTTCGCGCCAACAACTCTCTGTAATATGTGATCCATTTTTGGTAATGGATAATTTTCTTTCAAGGAACACCTGTTCAAATTCCTAAAGTCCACACAGAGCTTTTTCTCTCCGTTCTTCTTCTTGATAAGCACAAGGTTGGCTACCCATTCACTGTATCTCAGTGGCACTATGATTTTGGCTTCTAATAGTCTTTTCAACTCCTTTTCTATTATGGGTAACAGTAGAGGATTAAATTGCCTAGACTTTTTCTTAACAGGTTTAGACCCAAGTTTCATAGGAATTTTGTGCTGTATGATCTCTGTATCTAATACTTTCAAATCTTCATAAGACTAGGAAAATATATCTGAATATTGCTTAATTAACTCAACATATGTTCTTCTCTTTTTCTGTGACAGATTATTAGATATTTTGACCAACCTGAGATTTGTATCAAGACTGATGTCGCAGTCTACTACATCCATTTCTTCTGTTTGGATAACAGCCTTCCTGGAAACATCATTGTGATCGAACAAACTCTCTAGTGGAACCAAACCTTTAGGCAGATAGTTTGTCTTCAGTTTAATGATTTTGTGCCCAGCAACAGTATCTTGAAGGAACTCTGCAGCCTATATTTATACTTCACCATTTTCATCATCTTGATCTATTGAAATGTTATAAAAGTCTTCAATAGTTTTCAAGAATATTTGAATTTCCTCATCATCTTTAAAGACCTACTAATGTTTTATATTATCTGGTATTGATGGTTTGTGTCTGACCTCAACTTCAAACTTCAGATTAGGAAACATTGGAGCTTTAAAATTGCTAGCTACAAGTGCCAAAGAGTCAGCCTATTGAATTAAATTTCTATGCACAAAAGTAATATTGAATGCCAAAAAGAAATTATCCACATAATCCCACACCTCATTTCTATATTGTTTCAACCTTTGATGTTTGGTTTGATATATATTTTTGATCTGGTGAATAATTAGTTCTGAATCTCCAAAGACATAAAGTTTATCAATACCCATATCTTTAGCAGCTTTTAGACCTAACAACAAGGCTTCATACTCACTGATGTTATTGGTGGTGTTAAATTCAAGTTTATATGACATAGGAATAACCTCCTTGGTAGGGGAGATGAAGACAATCCCATATCCATAACCCTCTCTAGAACACGCTCCATCAAAATACATTTTCCAAACAAAATTATTTTCACTGTCCTCAACTGCAGTTGTTGTCTTCCTAATTGATACTTCTGCCATCTCATCACTCATATGTAAAATAGAAGAACCAAGATCATCTTCTACAACATATATAGGGTGATTAGTGGGGTTTTCATGACCACTTACCAGATAATCCAGTCTCACTTCTTTTTATAATCTCCGTCGTTCCCCACCAAAAACAGGTATGGTTGCATAACTAAGATCCATATGTAAAGTACCACCTACCTTCTTGTCCCAAGATCTTGAAGGAAGCATTCCAAATTTTGGTGGTATGTCAGCCACAACAACATCTAATACCACACTTTTCATAGGTAATTGGGAAAGAGTGACAACCACATCTTTGATAACTCCAAGGCATTTGACTTTCTTAGAGTCAAAATAATATAGATCATGGTATGGTCTAGTAATATCCAACCCTAATTCTTCCATCACCACCTTAGGCATGACATTATGTGAGGAACCAGAATCCATTAGGAAGTTGTGCAATATATTGTCATGGACATTTAATGAAATGTAGAATGGGGGAGAGGCATCAATTTTGTCTTGAATGTGAGGTCCAATAGTTACAACAGGGTTTTCATATTCTAGATTGACTATATCTGAAAAGGTAACTTGAGATAGAGACTGTAAGGCCTTGAGGACAATCTTTCTAAAGGGTTCTATTTTCATGAGATCTAACAATGGCACTGAAATCTTGATTTTGTTGATTTCATGTTCTATACTAAAAGAAGAAACACTCTTTTCTGGTTCCTTTATATATGCAGTGCTAACCTTGGCAGGGTGCTTCAATGGTTGATCGTCCTGAATATCAAGACTTTATTTAATGGTTCTTTTTTTAACTAAAGTACTGGCCTTCTTTGTGGAAACAAGTGTATCCACTTTAGGTGCATTTGAACCAGATCTGAGATTGTATTTCTTTCTTTTTGGCTCTTTTTGGACAATCTCATCTGCATCTCCTTCCTCAAACTGATTTGAAATCAAGGCATATTCATAATCTTGTTGTGTCAAATGCATATGAGATGATTTAGAATCATTTAGATGAATTGCAGGGTCATCTTCTATTTCATGTTCATCCTCTTCCTCATCTACTGCATTATTCTAAAAAAGAGGCAAAACCTTTTGATCATCTTGATTTTTTCTTTCCCTTGGTAAGAGTTGAGGTGCATTGTTTGGTCTCCTGAACTGATTCTGATTTATGTATCCTCCCTCCTGTGCAGGTCTACTAGGTTTTTTTTGTTCCATATTTAACCTTGCCATCTCAACTGTCAGAGTTTTCAACATCTTAGCCATTTCATCCATCTTAGAATCATATGCTGTATTAGAAGATGAAGGAAGCTTTTCTTTTTTATTTTTCCTATCTCTATCACTCCTAGACTTCAATTTGTCTGTTGCTAATATGTTTGATTCTACCTCAATAGCAGCATCTTGCATCAGGCTGAGGGTAGAAATCCTTCTCTCTCTAAGCAACAAGGAAAATTCAACATCGAAAGCATTGGAAAAAGTGATTTTAGCTGATGTCTCTGAAGGTTTAATCGCATTTGGAATTTTTCCATACATTTGGTTGAATCTTTTGGTAAAATCAGTTATTGATTCACCTTGTTTCCTTTTTAAAGCACCAAATTCAGTGATATAATATAAAAAGTCTTTCTTGTCTCCCCAGTGTTTAAGAAAGGCATCATCCAAGGCCATAATATCAACAATTGAATTAGGTGGCAGACTCTTGAACCACTTTCTTGCTTCACCAATCTCATCCACACATCTGCATGCTCTACATTGAAATTATCTGCAAAACTATAGAATAAACTCAAATGCTCTTCAACAGTAACTGCTCCATCTCCATTGAATCTGGGCAAGTATCTCATATAATCATTTGTTGGAAAGGCAAACAAGACTTGTGGAAGAATCAAAGGGGCATACCTTGCTACAACAATTTCATCCATTCTGTCTGCAACCATATTTGCTATCTTTGGTGTTTGGGTTTTTGGAGTAAGAAAGATTGGTGATGTTGGAGGTGAAACTATCCTTTGTGTATGACAACTTAATTGTACTATCACTGAATCTTTATCTTTAGCATATAGGGATTTTTCTTCTGGACTATGATCAGATGAAGGGCCTAAAAATAGAGGATTTTCAAAAGAAAAATAATGTGATTTAAAATCTTCTGATGAGAGAGATCCAAGAGATGATGAGGGTGTCTCTGGTTCACTCTTAATATCTGTGCTGTGACCTGTTAGAGTTTTATTCATAGGTAGGATGTTTGAATATTCCTGTTTAATGAGTTCAGTAAGTAGCTTCCACTGTTCTAGATTTAATTCTGAGATAGTTGAAGGGAAATAAACTGTAGTGGGCTCAACAATAGGTTTGACTTCTCCTTGAGGATTACCTTCTCATCTGCTTGTATTTTGGTGATTTTAGAGGACTGTCCTTGAAAATTTCCTGAAGACAATTTTCCCTTGGAGAGAGAAGGCTGCCTAGAAACAACCTTAGTTTTTCTTAGTAGATTTTCAGGGTCTAGAACTGTTGCAACAGGCTCAGGATCTGGATTTTTTCTGGTTACTAGTCTCTTAGTAGATGATGAATAAGTTAGAGGAGTTTTAGGTCCTTTACCTTCTCTTTTAGGAGCCAGAATTACCACAGGGGAGTCGCCAGGTGAAAAATCACAGTCTTAAATAATATCCAAAGTCTTGTTCACCATCAAGATTTGAATTTGATCTTGTCATTTCCCTAGGGAAGATATCTTCATTTCTTCATCCCCAACAATGATGCCAAAAGATGTTAGTCCCTAAAGTTGCACTTGACTATGAGAGGGAAAGCTAGGGCATCATCGGTTTATTGCAAAGTGTTTAGGAGGTTTTTATAGTTTGTTTTTTTGAATAAGGTGGTTGAAAACTGGCTCAAGGTTATAACATAACATGAAAATCAAGATCAAAACATAGTAAATCCCATTGACTGAGTAAAAGGTAGGAACATAGATGGATTAAACCAATGAGAAAAAGAGAGGATGAAGCCTTCAATTTGTCAACTTCACATAACTTCTTGTCTCAAAATATCATAAAGAAACAAGAACATTAGTTTGAAATCAAAACTTGAAATTAATTCCCACAACAAATTCTTTACTGTATTAATTAACAATCAAGAAACAAATGCATTGCAATTTGAATAACAAATTCAAGCATGAAGAAAGAAAAATAGAGTAGAAAAGAGTGTCTAACCATCCATATGTCTTTGCTATTAAGTGTCAAATAGAACATAAATGCATTTACAAGCAGTTTCATAAAACAACTCTTCTGGATCTCTAATTTTTCGACCTCAACAGAGTCCTTTCTCTGCCTCTTTAAACTATCCACAAAATCCCTAATCCTATTTTCTAGAATGTTCTTAATGACTAGATCTAGATAACATCTATCTATTAGGGGGGTTATCTCAAAAATAGCGTTTACATTCCAAAAATAGTTCATTTCTCAAAAGATTAATATCGTATAATCTTACCAGCATTAATTCGATTCTACAAAACAGGGATTAGTTTGATTTAGTCATACATTTCGAGGTCTTTGTATTTCACAGGCCAAACGAGTAGACACTGCCATATTTCCTGGAAAACATTAAAGTTATGATTGTAACAATCATTGTAAAACTTTTAGGGTATGATAACAGCAGTAGCTTTGGCAGTTTTCTGTTTGAGCTTTGTGGTAAGCACGACATTATGCCAGTAGAGTCTGAAGTTGATTTCTCTGATTTCTTTGAGAAATGCCCTTTTCTCTTTTTCCTTCTTCTTGAAACCTTGAATTCTTTCTTGCCGACGAGCACTCCATTGTTCTATATGAGTCTTTTCTCTTTTCAACTGTCTCACTATCTTCTGGATTTCCTTAATCCTTTCTCTATCAGTTTTGATTTTTCCTTTGAATTTAGGGAACTCTTCAAAAGGTGCATGCTCATTCAGATTTATGGCAACCTTGGGTTCTCTCAATTTAACTTGGTATTTAGAAACCAATTCTGAGCTCTGTTCTTCATCAGAACTTGTTGAATCCATGGCTTCTGGCATATCTGATATGTGATCTGAATCTACAAGGTAACCCTTTTTATTTCCAGGGTTGTCATTGATACCTTTAGCAAGTTCTTTAGCTTTTGCCAATCTGGTTGTATCTCTTGTGACAGGTCCTATAAATGATGAAACAATCTGTTTACCTCTTTTTACTGGTTTCTTATGCAATGGAGGTCTTTTTGCTTTTTTCTTAGTACCTTCTTCAACATCTTCAGAGTGATATTCTATAACTATGATGTTTTCTTCTTTGATTGAAGGATTGAACATGGCTTTGGAATTCAATCTTTATTTGTTGGTACCCTAGTAGAATTCCTTCTAGGGTTTTGAAACAGAGGCACACCTTTATTCTTTGTCCTTTTGACTATAACATCCTTTTTACTGGTGGATGGTAGTTCATGCTTGGCTGTAGTTTGAATATCAAAATCTTCATCTGAATCTTCTTCCCCTTTAACATCTTCCTCAGAAAACATTTCGATTTCTGGATCCATCTTCGGTCTTTTACCTCTGCTATTCCTCGTCACCCTGACAATAGACATTTCTTCTTTAATAGGGGTTTCGTCAATTGAAATATTTTGTTTCTGTGTGACATTGCTTTTTCCTTTCTTTTGTTTGCTAGACTGTGGGTTAGGGTTTAAAGATTGCATGAGCCAGCTCCAGGGTTTTTGTATTTCTCTCAAAGAAGACACAACTAAAGTCTTAATTAAGACTTGATGAAACATGCTACTCTTTGCAATGGAGGAGAGTGACTGCACTCTTTTTGACATCTTTGTCAAGCTTTTGAGTAGAAAGCAAGGCAGATTTAAAGGATAATTGCCATTTAAATGCATTAATAACCTAATGTGGTAGATATAGATTAGTGTAAATCTACCTTCACAGGTGATATACCTATAGATAACGATCAGAGCAATGTGCCATTCTGGTCTGATCCAGCTATGAGGAACTCCTTTTCTCCAATTTGGATTTTTCTTATCTAGAAGCAAGAATTGATTAACAAACTCTGTAGCCACATGCTCCTTCTTCCACCAACGTTCTCCTCCAACCACCAGTCTACAAACTTTGGCAATTGTCTATTCTGTCACCAGCATCAATAGCTTCCCGATCTCCACTTCGTAACCATCAAAGTTAAGTGCAAACTACATAGAGACCTTTTTGTCGTGACCTTGGAAAGTGGTAAGGAATTTGAACCAACCAACATCTCTGAACCTTTGAGCCATTTGAGGATAAGCTTCGAGGAGTTCAGCACCCTCGAGTTCTAATCTGACCACTTCTCCACTCCTCTTAGGCGCCATTGAAACAAGCAGCTACAATTGGCACTGATCATATTTTGAATATGCTACTTGCAATGGATTAATATATAACTGTTCTCTTGAGAAAACATCTACGCTTAAAATTCAGCAAAATCATTACAATGAGTAACTGTTTCAAATCATAATCTTTGGGAATTGAATGGTTTGAAAAGAGTCCTTTGTGGGTATAGAGCAGTCTGATCATGTAAAGTTTTGAATCATCAAATGATTCGAGAGCCATCGTGGGACACATGCAAACTCTAGTCCTCGATCTGGGTAATCATAACATAATCTAGGTGGCAAGCGCATATTAAGGCATGATTATATTTGCGCTACGGGAATAATGTTATTCCAGTAGCTCTTTTAATGACTTAGCATAATTTGAATTTGTAAAGTTCAAACAGACATATGAAGTGAGACATCATTAAAAACCATGTTTTAAAACTTCAAACTTAAAGACATTATCCAAAAAACTAAAATCCAAACCATAACAAGCTGAAAGAAATGATTTAAATCAAATGGAAACAGATAATGAAGTGTAGGTAGGATGGGTTTAGGATTAGGATTTCTCACTAGATATAGAGAAAAATTAGAGACTAATAGGAACAAAGGGAGATAACTGAGGATCTGGAGAAAAGGCCTCAAGGCTCGAGGGAACAGAGGTTTCCTCCTCTGCAAAACCAACAACTTTACCAGGAGGAGGAGTAGTGAAACTGGGAGAGGGGAAATCAACAGGAACACTCCCAAACTTTAAACTTCTAGAAGCTCCAATAGATGGCGTAGTAGGAAAGTGAGAAACAACTACTGGAGTTGCTATAGGAGAATAATTAAAATTACCAAAATCACCTAGTTCAACAGTATAAATGCCCTCCTGAAGGGTCCTTTGTCTTCTGATAATTTTCTTCGGATCAACTTCAGGTGTCACTGAAGGCAGCTGCGGAGTATACCTCGTGTGTATGCCCCTGGAAGCCACAACTGAAACAATGGAGTTGTCTCAATGGAGTCACCATAGTGGAGTCGCCAGGTGCACAACTGCAATCTTTGATGTACTAAGTCCTAATGCACCTTCAGAAACAGTAAGATTTATCGTTCAATCCCAGGGAAAATCTTCAATTCATCCCCGATAATGATGCTAGAAATGTTAGCACTGGAAGTCACCTTTGGATTGCTGTAGAGGTAAGCCAAATACCCATCAGTATGTATGTCACAGTGAATAGTTTAAAGGATGGTCTAATGGATGCAGTCTCAAGATTATATCACTTTAACTCAAAAAATTGGGCTGAAATGCATAGGCAAGTGAGGTCTCAATCTAACTTTAGTCAGTAAGTTGTAGCAAGGGTGAGTAGGGGGAAGAACTTTGAGAAGAATGAAGAAGTCTGTGATGGACATCCGGTCTTCCAACAGCTTAAAGAGGAAAAACTCTGAAGACAAGATCCTCTTGGTTCAGGGTTTCAAGGAACTAAATGAATTTATTACTGAACTAAAATCAAACATACATCACAATTCAATAATAACAACCTGATTGGATCATCCATGCTTGAGCCATTCAACGTTAGGGGAAAAAAAATCACAAGAAACTGATTAAAATTGGTCGTGATGCCACTGTGATCAAACCCACATCACAAGAACATAACTACCCTCGACTGGATCATCCATGCCCGAGTGTCTTAACACAACTATTACAGAGAGATGAAAGGAAATTGACTTACAATAAACAAGAAGTCTCAAATATAGGTAAATAACAAGAGAACCAAAGGCTTCATTAAAACTTTACAAATCGAGAGCTTAGCTCAACCATCAACCCTAACAAAATATGAGGAAGACTCTTATATACTTAGAACCAAAAAAAAACCAGAAGCGTGCTTGGGTGGCTGCATTGAAGGCATTACGTCTGCATGCTCTCTGATAGACTGTGCATGCAGTCTCTGGTCAGACATGAACCTCAGTCAGACACAATCACGCTTCAGAACGGACCTGTAGATGAACCGACTAACTGGCAGTCCTTCCCTGGGCTTTCCATTTATGGAGGAAATGATGTTCAAGCACCACCAACCAACCTTAATAACCGCTTCATCAGGATTGAGAAGGCCTGAGTAAACTCTTCACCTGTAGGACATGGCGGCCTTAGCATTCTGCCATCTAGATTTGAGCCGAATGCTTGTGGGGAGGTTTGACAGCAGACGTGGCAGCTGACTAAGCAATTGGCGCGCTCGACATGGAAAATTGGACGGGGATGGCCAGCTGGACAGCTGTGGATGGGAAGAGGAGACTGAAGACAGGTGTCGACGGGATGGTGAATGGAGGGCAGGTGTGAGGGAGCGGAAGTGATAGGGGAGCGACCAAGTGTTGACTCGGGGTAGGGCGCTATATGCACATGTGCATATCAGGGCTGCGAAAAGCGGTTTGATTCTTCCCCGTTTATGGGCCCGATATGTGTCTCTGAATGACACGTAGCATCTTCACAAAACCGTGGTTTCGTCCCCAGCCCGCCCTAAAATTTTTATTGACCACGCATGTTGGGGCCCTGATATGATCGACAACCGTCGATTTGGAGCGCTCAGATCTCAGTCGCTCAGATCTACACACCTCTTAGCACAACGCACCAAACGGTCATATCGACCTCGACAAATTTAGGATAAACGCTCTTTAGTGGGTTTTTAGCCCCTTTCTTCGCCTTTTGTCACCTAGAGGCCAAAACCAAGGGGAAAACCTCCCTCCTACAGAAACATGTGATAACAGAATCAAACGAAATTGGTTTGATATTTTGTAATATAAATGATAATGTGGCTAATATATTTACCAAACCTCTTGGTAAACTCAAGTTTGAAATTTTTAGAAGCAAGTTAGGTGTTGTAGAAAATATGTTTCTCCATTAAAGAGGGATGTTAGAATAATATAGAAACTTCTAGAATTTATTGTAAATTTAGAATGATGTTGCAATCTAATCCTCTATTGAGCTATAAATGTAATGAAATTTTCTCAATGATTTAAATTTTGTGAGCATTGTCTCACTTGTGTGTGTTCTTCTTGTTCTAAGTTTTATTTATAGAGACAACGATGGTGCAAATGTGGGGTACAGGGGTGAGGGTATGATTAGTTCCCTGCATGGGCAAACGAGTCTTTTGGTTTATAACCAAGGAATCATAACCGGAAGGTAACTTTTCTCATATGATTTCCACATTCATCGGCTTTTATGATTGTTACTGTAAACCGCACGAGCAGTATTGACATGGGCAACCGAGAGGTTATTTCATCTCAAGTTTTCCTTTTCTTATCTTGATATAAAACAAGGGGGACGCATGTGTATCTTTGCCATTTTTATTATATTGTTCTAGTGGAATATATAGCACGACTGCTACATAATAATCAAATGTATTACATTATTATCTTGCGGTTTATATTGTTCCTATTTTTCTCCACTAAGGTAAAGTATGAAGCTTCACTTTTATGGAGTAACGAATTGTATTGATAGTATGGAGTTTGTATGGCTACTATTAAGCCCTATTGTTACTATTAGGCTCCATCACTATACACTCGTTAAAAGTCATAATATCTTGCCAAACAGATAGGGATTTTGACCGATAGCTACAAGGTATATTTTAAATTGTAATTAACCATATAACACATATTATATTTTAAATTGTAATTAACCATATAACACATATGTTTGAATTGTAATTAACCATATTTTTATATGATAGAATATTGATTGGCATGATGGAATGGAACTTGATCGTATAAAGACTCTTAATGATTAAGATCTTGGTTGTGCAATTCACATCACATAAGAGTAAATATGAAAAGTGCTATACATAAAGATCTAATTTTGCATGATCATGTAGTGACTTGTCAAAAATATAAAAACTAACCATGCATATGTTTTGTGCTAATAGAAAATAAAATATATAATGATATATCATATATTAAATATATAAATAATATTTCAAGTAATGTAAGTGGGAATTGTGTTTATAATATTTCAAAATCTTAGCAATAGGTATAACAATGGTTTATGTGGTAGGACAGAGCTTCAAATGCTTCTAACACCTAAACAAACTACAACTATTTTTACAAATTATAAATATCATCATATCAATTCAATATATCATAGAACATAAATTAATATCCACTTAGCCAATTATATACTAGAACATACACCATAATTTCCTTCAATTTGATCCTTTTTTGGATATTTGGATGTCAATTCCCTTATGATAATCTCGTGTATATATTAGAACACACACCATAATTTCCTTCAATTTAATCCTTTTTTGGATATTTGGTTTTGTTTGATGTCAATTCCTTATGATATTCTTGTTTATGATATTATTACATTTTTCTCTCATTTGCAAAAAAGATGCAATAGTCATATGTCTTACTTTACCAACCTTATAATCACAAACCAATGCTAAAGCTATGGAAATATTTTCAATCAACTTGTAATTATTCAAACCCCTTAAAATATCGTGATTTTTCATTGTGATAATATCAACCAGGTGAAAAATCACAAAATATCAAAATATTT